>APFE031511065.1:191536-215285 GCA_000404065.3 Pinus taeda
ACCCAGATGTCCTTTGGAAGAGGAAGAGGTCAAGGTAGAGGAAACAAAAGAGGAAGAGGCAGAAGCCAGAACAGAGGTGGAAGGAACAGTCCAGCAAATGCTCAAAGAAGAGGCAGCAATCCAAATCAGAACCAAGGCCAAGGCAGCAGCCAACAAAGAGGACAACATTATGCTCAAGGACAAAGGTATGAAAAATCCAATGTCTAATGTTATTACTGTAAAACATATGGGCATTATGCCAATGAATGTAGGAAGAAGTAGCATGATATGGGTAATAGACCAAATGCCAATGTCACTAGAGAAAACATTAGTCAAGATAATGTGTTGTTAGCTTGTAACATGGCTGAAACAAATAGTGAAGACATATGGTTTTTAGACTCAGGTTGCAGCAACCATATGATAGGAAACATAGCTTTGTTTTCTGCTTTAGATCAAAATGTGAAATCTGAAGTCACACTTTAGATTGATAGTAAAATTTCTGTTATGGGTAAATGAGAAGTTAAGATATTTACAAAGAAAGGAGAAAGGAAAACCATAGCAGATGTCTACTATGTCCCTGGAATGAGACGTAACCTCTTGAGTATTTGACAGCTTGTTCAAAAGGGTTACAATGTTTTCTTTGATAATGATGTATGCACCATCATGGATAAAGCACCTAGCAAAAGATGTATTGCTGAAGTAAAGATGACGAGGAACATGATGTTCCCTCTTAGAATAAGGGCTGATTTGAAAAACAAAGAAGTAATTGCAGCAGTTACCCAAGAGGCTTTCCGAAGCGTGCCAAAGGATGAAAATTGGTTGTGGCACTTGAGATTTGGACATCTCAACTTTGGAGGTCTTCATTTGTTGAGCAGAAAAGGAATGGTAAGAGGATTACCATTGATAGAGAAACCGGACAACCTTTGTGAAGGTTGTATATTGGGAAAACAACATAGAGAAAGTTTTCCATCAGGGAAAAGCATAAGGGCAAAAACACCCTTAGAGATTGTCCGCTCATATGTATGTGGACCGATGCAAACTCCATCACTAGCAGGTAGCCAATATTTTCTAACATTCATTGATGATTTTACTAGAAAGAATTGGGTTTATTTTTTTGAAGAATAAAAGTGAAGTGTTTGAAAAATTCCGAAATTTCAAAGCACTTGTAGAGAACCAAAGCGGGCTGCATATCAAAGTTCTAAGAACAGACAGAGGAGGTGAGTATATCTCCAAGGAATTCCTACGATTTTGTAGAGAAAATGGAATACATAAGCAGTTTACAGCTAGGTACACCCTGCAGCAAAATGGAGTTGCTGAAAGGAAGAACAGGACCATCATGGATATGGCGAAGAGCATGTTGAAGGCAAAGAATTTGCCAAATGAGTATTGGGCTGAAGCTGTAAATTGTGCAGCGTATATTTTGAACAGGTGTCTTACAAAAGCAGTGATGAACAGAGTGTCGGAAGAAGCATGGAGTGGGAGAAAGCAAGGAGTCACCCACATGAAAGTTTTTGGATGTGTGGCTTATGCACACATTCCAGATCAGCTAAGGAGGAAGTTTGGACAGCAAAGGGGAGAAATGTATTTTCATTGGATACAGTGAGGAATCCAAAGCATACAGGTTGTATATCCCATCTACCAAGAAGTTTTTTGTTAGCAGAGATGTTCAGTTCATTGAGGAGGAAGCTTGGGATGGAAGCATAGAGAAAACAGTGAATGTTAAAAACTGTTTGTCTCATGAGAAGATGATGAGGAGATGGCTGAAATACATCCCCAAACAGTGGTGCCAACACAAGGACAGCAAGGAACACCCTTGAGGATAAATGATAGTGCTTCTCCAAGCACACCACAAGGAGGAGTTTCAAGTGCATCTTCAAGCACTTGCACACCAAATGAAAGAGGTAAAAAGTTTAGAAACTTAAGTGACATTTATGATGAAGGAATGAATTCCTTATTTGCCTTGTATTGTCATGTTGATGATCCTATTCATTTCGAGGATGCAATTAAAGATAAGAAATGGATAGAAGCTATGGATGAGGAAATAAATGCCATAGAAATAAACAAAACATGGGATTTGGTTGAACTACCAAAAGGTAAAGAAGTCATTGGAGTCAAATGGGTTTATAAAACCAAGAGTAATGCTGAAGGCAAAATTGAAAGACACAAGGCAAGGGTGGTTGTCAAGGGATACGAGCAGCAGTATGGGAGAGGCTATGAGGAAACTTTCGCACCGGTTGCAAGAATGGAAACCGTGAGAGCAGTGCTATCCATAGCAGCTCAAAACAAGTGGAAAGTTTACCAAATGGATGTGAAGTCAGCATTCCTAAATGGAGTGTTAAAGGAAGAGGTTTACATTGAACAAACTCTAGGCTATGAAAAGAAAGGCCAAGAGCACAAAGTGTGTAGATTGAAGAAAGTTCTTTATGGGCTGAAGCAAGCACCAAGAGCATGGTACAGTAGGATAGATTCCTATCTACTGGAGAATGGATTTGACAAGTGTGAGGGAGAACCCACAGTCTACATCAAAGAAAAAGATGGTAAATTTCTAATTGTTGTGTTATATGTTGATGATGTTATTTTCACAGGCAATGATGTTTGTCTTATTGAAAATTTCAAATCAGTCATGAAAGAAGAATTTGAGATGACAAACATGGGTTTGCTGAGATACTTCTTAGGAATAGAAGTAGATCAAAATGAAAATGGTATTTTTATCTCACAGGCAAAATATGTAAATGAAGTGTTGGGCAGATTTAATATGCAAGAGTGCAAGGCAACAATCACTCCCACAGTAATGGGATTAAAACTCAGCAAAGAGGACAGCAGCAAGGATTTTGATCCTAGCTTGTACAAGAGTATAGTTGGCAGCCTTATGTATTTAACTGCAACTAAACCTGACATAATGTTTGTTGTTAGTTTAATTTCCAGATTCATGGAGAGGCCAAAGGAAGCACATTGGCAGGTAGCAAAAAGAATTCTGAGGTATGTCAAAGGTACTAAAAGGTTTGGCATCTTATATAATGTCTTAGAACATTTAGATTTAGTTGGATACACTGATAGTGATTGGGCTGGAAATGTAGATGATCGAAAAAGCACTTCGGTTATGTCTTTCACATGGGCTCAGGAGCCATTTCATGGGCTTCTAAGAAACAGCCTATCGTGGCATTGTCTATAGCAGAGGCTGAATATGTGGTAGCTACAGTAGCAGCATGCCAATCAGTTTGGATGAGAAGGATGTTGAGAATCTTAGGCCAAAAACAGGCAAAAGCAACAGTGATTTTTTGTGACAATAGCTCAGCTATTGCATTATCCAAGAATTTGGTGTTTCATAAGAGAACGAAACACATTGACACAAGGTTTCACTACATCAGGGAATTGGTAAGCAATGGAGAAATTGTCTTACAACATTGCAGGACTCAGAAACAGGTCGCAGACATTTTGACAAAGCCATTGGACCAGAAAAGCTCCGAATTTTTGAGAAAGTGTTTGGGTATCACTGAATGCCTAGCAGTTGAAATTAAAGGGGAGTGTTGAAATTTGTAATTTCAACTGCGTATCAGTTGACCCGTGCAGCAACATTAAGGCAATAACCGCGCAGCATTTAATTCGCCCAAAACAGCTCCCGAAAACCATCAAAGCTCATCGGACCACTTTTGTTGTGAAGGTGGTTTTCTTACAAATGCGCCCGATGCAATAAAATTTTGCCACGCGTCCAATTGTACTTTCTCCAAAAAGCTTTCCATCGGGATGTAAAGTTCGGTTGAAAAGGGTCTCCCGATATTGTTATGAACCATTCGATTTCATGAGGGCAAATCAACGGTTGATGGACATCACAAACCTGCAGCAAATGAATTTTCACATTGCATAAAAAATTTTGTGTTGACCGAGAGTAAAACATAAACGCAACTTAAATGTGTTCGTGGAGTATTGGTAAAAGTTTTAATTTTAATGTTTATTTTTTATTTTTACGGAAGTATGGCTAATTTAAAATAGGTATGGGCATAGCATATAGTTTTTAATTATATTGTTTTAAATTCATGGGTGTAGCAGTGTGAATGTAAGAATGAACTTATGAAATTGAATGAAAAATGCATAGCAGTGAGAGGTAAAAATATTTGTAGGAGAGCATATGTAAGGGATTTCTTTTACAACAGTAAATCCATGTAATTTTTGTTTTTACATAGCAGTGAATGTAAAAGAAATTTTTACACACAATGGTGTAAAATTTCAAAAGGAGACAGTAATTTTGTTAAAATGTTTTGGTGAATCCCTCGAGTGAAAGAGGAAGAATCTTGTATCAGGAATTTTGTTTTAATGAATACAAAGATATGTGGGTGTATGTAATGCTCTGCTCAGAAATATTTTAAAGCTTCCCTCTCTGTGTGCAGTTTGATTGTTTATTTTGTATCTGTGTGCAGTTTGTTTGTTTGTTTTTTGGATTTTACCAGAAAACTCCCCAACAAGGGTGGAGAGTTTTAATTATGTGAGAAGAGATTTTAAAGATTATTTACATTTTTGTAGAAAGAGATATTAATTATTTCTTTTTTTTTTATGAATATAAAGATTGGTAAATGTTAATTGGCATCAATTCATAATAAACATCAAAATTGTTATTACATGATATATCTCACATTAATAAAATTTAAATAAATAATAGAACTAACTAAATTTTAAATTATTATATTAATAAATAATAATGAAATCAATATATAATTTAAGCATATATATGTTTAAAAAATAAGAACAAGATTTTTAACCATGAAGATCCTTAATTTATAAATATTTTTAGTTACAATATGATGGTTTGGTTTATCAATACCACATGCCAAAAAAATATAACTCATTCTATATGATATTGTTTATAGGATAGTTTTTAATTGTTCAATTTAATTAAAAAAACATAACTGCCTTAATCTTTGATTGTATATTTATTATGAATAATCTAAAATATTCTTAAAAAATAAATTTTACCATTGACTTAATAATTATTAATAATTAAATTAAAATTAAAAAACAAAAATAAAAAATTATGCCTAAACCTCCTTATAAAATATCATAATATTTTTCTAAAATTAAAACAAAATAGATAAATAAAATCAAATTATTAAAAAAGAATTTATGACTTTTCTTTCCTCTTTGATAGCGATGACCAGGATGCTTCTACCTTGGTTTTAACCCTGTTTCAGGAGTTGTTATTAAAAAGCTACTTAAGCGGTTTCTTTGATTCCCCGTTGTGAAGATTTCAACGACTACTGCAACTTGTGTGGTCGAATCGTTGGAGCAAGGCCTTACTACTTTGACAATTTTAGTTTTTTTGGAAGGTTAATATATTACCCACAAGGTTCTTGTCTCCTGAAAATATCTCTTCGATGTAAGTTGCACATTCGATATTCTTCTGGAAGGTCATGCTTCATCATCAACATTGACTAGCAAAACGCTTTTGATTTAGACTCTTTTATTTCGGTGGTTATCATGTTTTTAGCATGTTATTTCAAACCTTCATTATTAGACTTAACCAACATGAAAACGCTTTCTCTTTCAGAAAAAAATCAATTATTTACCCATTATTGACGTGTTCTTTTTTTTTTTAATTGTGGGGTTTGATTTTATGGATAATATAGCAGGGGATTTTTTATTTTATGGGTACGAAGGCTTGTGTTTTAAACCTTGGTCTCCATCTTACATTCCTTTCACAAAATAACTTTCTTACCATTACGGGCAAGGTTTACAACTCAAACATTACACTCATGAGGGATTTACACTTTGGAATAACTTTTCTAAGAAAGACCAATGATAAATCTATCACAATATATGTCAAGTTGGGTGTAAAACGGACTTAGACGTTCAGGTTGTTGCAAGAAGACATTTCGATAGCCAGTGAGAATGTGAAAATGTCTTAAAATAAAAAAATTACTGCAATTATGTTGCTTTCAAGCATAGATCTTACTTTAAATATGGTGATTTGGCAATGTTATACCCAAAGGTTCTATCAAATAAGAGAGGAAAGCCCTTAAAAAGAAAACCCACTTAGAGGAATGGTAGACAAACTTACCACACTTTGATCAAAGTAATGGACCTAAATTAACGAAGGTAGACATTCAAGTTGTTAAAGATAAAAGTTTCTCCTCCCATGATGAAGACCCCTCCCCATTCTCCCCTATAAAGGATGACCAACAAGGGATCGATCAATTTGAAGAAGTGAAAAAATAAGCTACACAAGGAGAAGAGAGTCATTTTGTTGTCAAGGCTCCTCTAAAGTTTGCCTTATAGAAAAGTTATGCAAAGATGAGGTTCTTGAGATTAATGTTGAAATGTCTTAATAGAGTAATAGTTCAAACCGAACCTTAGAATATGATTATTTTCCTATTTTCTAGGGTATTGTTTCAACTTCCCTAAATGTGTGTTTCATATATTCTTCATGTAATGAAAGTAAGGTAGAGTGTGTTTTGCAAAAGCAATGTTACAGGTTGATTTAATAAAGTTGATTCTTATTTTTGATATCATATCAAAGCTACAGAGCTAAGGACCCCCTGTAACCTGAGTGGAGAGAAAGACCGACGCGTTTGAAGGGAGATTAGCGTGGAATTTGGCGCGATAGTCGCGCCGATTCACTTCTAGCCTAACACGATTTTTGTTCTCCAGAGTGGCGTGAATGAATCATTGTTGAATTGCATCGACCGTCTCCGGTGAAAAGGCCGACTGTGATTTTCGTTTATTTCATCGCGGGACTGTGCTACGTTTTGGAGATCCATCGATGTGCTTTGGAAGGACGGCGATCAAGTCATGGTGGTGGACTGGCTCCGTGGCTAGCGGCTTGCTGTTTTTTGCATGTTGTGGAGGATCTGAATCCGTGGGTGGAGAGAATGCCAGATCGCAGCGTGGGGGTCGACTAGGCTCGAAACAATCCATCTACTAGAAATTATGATCTCAAATCGAGACAGGGAGGGATCGATAGGGGAAGCAATTTTTTGTGTTGCATGTGTGTTGTTGCTACCATAGCGAAAGCATGGGGCTGGAGAGAACACACACAACAAGTGTGAGCGGCCTGCCAAATCGACATTGAGCCTACGCAATCTGAGATCGACTCCCACACTGAAATTGTTTGCTTCTATTGGAGGAGGCCGCACTGCGTTCTCGGACTACGTGGTTGAGGAGGCCACAATTTTTTTTTGTCAACCATACCTACGATTTGACAGCCAATAGCAGAGGTGGCGTCTACAAAGAAGCCATGGATCTATTGCGAGAGGTGAATCCTCTGTTGGTCGTGGAGGAGTCCATAGGAGGCATGCATGAGACCGCAGGAAATTAAAATTGATTCACTGTTGAGATCGAATCCTCCAAGTCGGATTTGTCGTGTGTGAGAAAAGGCTGCAGTGTAGGAATGCAGCGGCAGAGGCCATCGTTACCAAGAGGAAATTGTAGTGGGTATCATAGGCAGAGCACAATTAGATAGAGGCGTTGTTGATGGTGGTCATCTGGAGATTTTAATTTGAAAATTTTGGGCCACATACATTCGTGTATTTTTTTACATAGATTAAACAAACACTAAAGTAATCGTTGCAGGAACCTCATGGGACATGAGGGATATTCAAATTCCCTTTGAATTAAGTTTTATTTTTTTATTTTTTTAATTAAAAAAGGAGGGGCTTTTTATTTAAAGGGGGCAATTGAAAAAAGGGATCTGGGCTCGTTTTTGTTTTGGATTTGGCATTTGGCAGTGTTTTTTTTTTTTAAGATCTCGGGTTGTTTCTTAATTGTTGGGGTTGAAGTTTTTTTTTATTCATTCAAGATGAACAATCAGTTAGCAGAAGCATACCTCAATGAAAATAACAAGCTGGGTGGATCCAATTATTTTTTATGGAAATTTAAGCTACAGACCCTGCTTTCGGGACACAATGCATGGACAATTGTGAATAATGATGAGGTGAAGCCAAACCTAACTGCAGGAGGAACAAAAACAACAATCCAAGATTGGGACAAGCAGGAGACTAAGGAGAGAATGCTCATGAAATTTTCGGTCAAAGATTACGTGATTCCTCATATCTGTGATTACAAGACTGCACCAGAAATTTGGAACATGCTCCAGGATCTCTATGAGGTCAAGAACACCAATCGATTGTTGTTATTGAAAAGCAAGATTCTCTCCATCAAGATGGAGGGGAATGAGACAGTTGTAGCATTTATTTCGCAGATCAAGGAGCTCAAGAACAAGTTGGGTGACATCGGTGAAGCTATATTAGATACAAATTTGGTCACGATTACCATGAATGGTATGATTGACGAGTATTAGATGTTCATCACTAGCTTGAATGCAAGAGAAAAGGCCCTCGCGTTTGAAGAATTGATAGAGATCCTCATGCAAGAGAGGAAAGGCAACTGACTCATAAACCTCAGAGTTTAAATCTGGCCTTAATGGCGAAGAAGAAGCCCTTCAGGGGGAAGCTGAATGTAGCACATAAGAGCAACACAGCCCCACAGAGAAAGAGGCCCCCACCTCAAGGTATGTCTTCTAATACAAATGACTTTGTGACCAAATGTTTTTATTGTGGTAGAACCAGCCATATAGCCAGATCTTGCATGAAGATGAAATTTGATGAAGGCCAGAAGAGACATAAACAACGTGCGAGTCATTTTGCTAATGAGGAACAAAGTTAGAACCTCAGACTGTTCATATCTAACTCCGCGCTTTGCGGCTATGGATGATGAAGCAGATACTTGGTTTGTGGACTCAAGTGCATCCATCCACATGATAGGGAACATACAGTGGTTTGAAGACTTCAAAGATACTAGCAATGGAGCAAACATTTATCTTGACGATGATAGAGGGTACCAAATCAAAGGTTATGGTAATATTCTCGTTGTTTTTCTTGATGGAAATATTAGACATGTCCATAATGTAATGTATGTACTCGGGATCAAAAAGAATCTGATCTTTGTTTCTACTATAATTGATCAGAATCTCAAGGTAGAGTTTTATAAATCATATTGTTTCATTAAAGACATGTTGGATTGTATGAAGCCTATTGCATCAGGTATTCCTATGGGAGGATTGTACAAGCTAAATGTCAAAAGTGCACCACATCAAGTATTGACATCATCTCCCATGACAACAGTGGACTTATGGCATCAGACGTTCGTCCATATTAACTTCAATGATCTACTTCTATTACAGAAAATAGGTATGGTCGAAGGTCTTCTTGTTTTAAAACTTGTTCATATTGATTGTGATGCATGTGCATTGGGAAAGTTGCACATAGATGAATTTCCTGTGAATGTTGATAAAAGGAGGAGAGATATACTCAAGTTGGTACAAACAGATTTATGTGGGCTTATGTAGACAAGATTGTTAGGTGGTGCATACTTTTTTTTACTGTTTATTGATGACTGTACTAGATTTACTCATGTGTACTTCCTCAGGAAGAAGAGCCACACTTTTGAATAATTCAAGGAGTTCAGAAGTATGGTTGAAAAGCAGACAGGTAAAAGCATCAGGATTCTTCGCTCGGATCAAGGGGGACAGTACAAGAAATCTTGTGTCCTCAAATACTGCAAAGATAATGGGATGCAACAATAGTTTACAATACCCCACAATTCTCAACAAAACGGGGTTGCAGAGAGGAAGAACAAAACCCTTGTGGAGTGTGCTCATAGTATGTTAAAAGGTGAGAATCTTTCTAACAGCTTTTGAGCTGAAGCGATTAATACTACAATATATCTAAAGAATAGGAGTCCAACAAGAAGTTTAGATTTCAAAACTCCTTTTGAAGCTTTATTTGGTTATAAGCCTACAATTAAGCATTTGAGAGTTTTTGGTAGTAAAGCATTTGCCCATGTCCCAAAGGAAGATAGAAAGAAACTGGATTCAAAGGCCATCAAATGTATTTTTGTTTGGTATTGTACACAATTTAAGGTTTACAAACTGTTTAATCCCTCTACTCATAAAGTTTTTGCGAGCAGAGATGTAGTGTTTCATGAGCAAGTTAATGATGGAAGCCATGAGAGTGTTAATGAATAATGGCATGTGCCCTTGTTCGTGGAAGAAGGAAGTGATGAATCAGGTGACAATAATGAGCAGCAGCAGGAAGGGAAAGAAGATGATGTAGCTATCAAGCCAAGTCCAGAAAATGATGATCAGACAAGGTTTGAAGCTACCCCACCACTCAGGATATCAGGTAGGAAGGTTCAATTACCAACAAGATATAGGGAAAATGCTTTTATAACTAGTATGATGAATGTTGTTGAACCCTATAGTTATAAAGAAGCTAGTCAATATAGTGAAGGGAGGGCTACTATGGAAGAGGAATATGAATCAATCCTCAAAAACAAAACTTGGGATTTAGTTAAACTACCTAAAGGAAAACAACCCATAGGATGCAAATCGTTGTATAAGCCTAAATTTAAAGTAGATGGGAGCATAGATAAGTATAAAGCTAGGTTGGTTGCAAAGGGGTATTCACAACAAGAAGGTATAGATTATGATGAAAATTTTTCCCCTGTAGCTAAACTTAACACAATCAGAATGATAATTTCTTTAGCTACCAAACACCATTGGATGATTCACCAGCTAGATGTTAAATCTGCATTTTTAGATGGGGACTTAAAGAAGAAGTCTACTTAGTGCAACCTGAGGGGTTTTGTCAAACAGGTTGAAGAACATTTAGTTTACAGGTTGAAAAAGCGTTGTATGGACTAAAACAGGCACCCAGGTCATGGTATGACAAAATTAATTCATTTTTCTTGCAACATGGTTATAAAAGGAGCAAAAATGACCCTAATCCTTATACCATGTTTGATAAATAGGGAAGGATTGTTTTGATTTCTTTATATGTAGATGATCTAATCATTACAGGGAATGTTGATAATCTCATTAAAGAAATCAAGGAGTAGATGTCACAAGTCTTTGAGATGAGAGACCTTAGAGAGCTACATTATTGTTTGGGTTTGGAAGTCTAGAGGGATTTTGGACAAACTTTTCTATCATGGAGTAAGTATGTCAGGAGCTTACTGGAAAGGTGCAGAATGGATTAGTGCAAAGCTGCAGTAGTACCTTTACAGCAAAATTTAAAACTTCAGAATGATGATGGATCTAAGGAGGCAAATGCGGCTTTGTATAGACAACTGGTTGGGAGTCTAATCTACTTGACTACAATTAGGCTTGATTTGGCTTATGCAATCAGTGCATTGAGCCAATGTATGTCAAAGCCCCTTGAGAGAAATTAGGTTGTAGCAAAAGGTGTTTTAAGGTATCTCCAGGGAACCTTAGATTTTTGTATTGTTTATACTGATTCGTGTGATTTTAGATTGACAGGTTTGTCAGACTCCGATTGGGTTGGAAATGTAGATGACAGATGATCCATAATAGGCTATATCATTCAGCATTGGATCTAGGGTCATTACATGGAGAAGTGAAAATCAGAACACAATATCCTTGTCTTTTGCAGAAGCTGAATATCAAGCTATGTGTGCAGCAACATGTGAAGCAGTTTGGTTGAGGATACTTCTCCTTGATGTTGGATAAGAACAAAAGGTTGCAACTATGATCAAATGCGACAACCAGAGCTCCATCAAACTTGCAAATAATCCAGTATTTCATAAGAACACAAAGCATATCGATACACAATTTCATTTTGTCAGGTTGAAAGTTTAGTCAAAAGAAATCCATATTGAATATTGTAATAGTTGTGACAATGTTGCTGATATTTTTACCAAACCTCTTGGTAGAATCAAATTTGAGTTGTTTAGGGAAGTGTTAGGCATATCTATGAATCCATTTCTCCATTAAGGAGGAGTGTTGAGATTAATGTTGAAATGTCTTCATGGAGTAACAGTTCAAACCGAACCTTAGATTAGGATTATGTTCTTGTTTTCTAAGGTATTGTTTCAACTTCCTTAAATGTGTGTTTCATGTATATATTCCTCATGTAATGAATTGTAAGGCAGAGCGTGTTCTGCAGAGGCAGTCTTACAGGTGGTGTTCCACACCTGTGAGCTTCTCAGGTTGATCTAATAAAGTTGATTCTTATTTTTGACAAAGGTAACTTAGTTCAAGAAGTGTGAAAAAAAAACTACAAGAAGATTTCCAAGAGAAAAAGGCCCTTCATCCTTTTCTTTTGAAATCTCATCTAACATAAGCTTCATGGAAAATTTATGAAAAAAAATAGCTTGGTTTGAAAAAATGTTGCAATTTGGTTTAAATATTTATATTCTTTTATATGTTTTAGTTTTTTCTAAAATAATTTGCCTCTATGTTGAATAATGGAAACATGTCTTTTTTTTTAATGGAAAAATGGATCTAAATCTATTATATATCTATAAATATAAACTCTTGCATAATGGGAGTAAAACTTAGTTGAAGAAGCAACAAGAAAAGATAAGGAGATGACATATCAATTAATTGATTAAGTCTCCACTCTATTATTATAATAATTTTTTTGATTTTAAATTAAAACTTAGTTAAAGAAGAAACCCAAAAGATAAGAAGGTGACATACAATATAATCATGATTGAAACTTTTTTATATAAAAAACTTTAACTATTAAAATTATTATTTTATGCTTTCTTATTTATCATTTATAAATAAATGTTAAAGTGAGCATAACTAAAGATAAGTTTTATTTGCATATTATTCAAATCATATACATATAAATACATTTTTGGGGGGATTATTGAATTCATCTTCCAAGGTGTCTTGCAGTTGCTATGGCACTTAGTATTCAACACCATAACCCCAACAAATTATATGTCTAACATTCTTCCCCTTAATCCAAAAGGTTTATTTTCATTCCAAGTAGAGAATTAAGCAAGCTGCCAAAGGTTGAATGTGATTTTTGTATCTAGAGATTTTAGGATGACCAAAAATCTAGTTTCTGATTTCCTTGGAAGTTGAGTCTCTAGCTAAGTGGAAGTGCTCACGAGTGGTGATTTGAAAATGACTACAAACTGATGTTGTAAGTCTTCTACTAAATGGCGGTTTTAAGAGAACTACAAACCAAATCATGCACATTGCTTTGACTTAGACTATAGTTCTAGTTTTGATTATGGTTTGGTTCAAGTTCCATTGTACATGCTTGATTGATAGGGCTTCAAAACTAGAAGCCTTAATATCAATCACGTATCATATCTCTTCCCTCTCAAATGCAAAGTAAAATGGTAAAAATGTTTCCACAATATTCATAACAATTTAGATTTAAAACTATTATCTTCCATGTAAACAACAATATTATACCAAAAATACACTTATTTACAATGCAATTATATATTATATTATATATATATAATATATATATATATATATATATTATATATATATATATACAATTTAACATATATATGCATTATTCTTTTATTATCTGTAATGCATGCATTTATCCTAACAAATGCTAGTTGAGAAATGGATGATTAAAATCACTACAATATTGATGTAATGCACCACCAAAATAATCTGATCATATATGTGCATATGAGGAGAGCGCTCATGAAAATATGGTGAGTTTTTCCTTTGTTTTTTAGTGGAAAATACCAAATTTCCTGCTCGTAGGGAGTAATCGTCGTCCTTTGAATGCTTTTCAAGATTGTTTACATTTTTTGAAAGACAAAGTAATCTTGATTCACTACAATTCACCCTAAGGGCCACAATCGAAAATAGGAACACGCCATGTTCACTATGTTCAAAGCATTTCATTACCAGACAATAATAATTCGTGGGCCTTATAATTGAGGTTTTCCATCACTTTTTAAGCTTAAAATCAAAGCTAGGTTTCTTATTTTTGTTTGAAAGGTGTGAGGAAATACGTATTTGGAAGTGTGCTACAAGCAGAATAATAACGCGAGCTCGAAGGTTCAAATTCCTATAGGGTATAACATATCATTTTGATTGTTTTCCCAATTCGTTAGTTTTCACGATCTTTCCTAATATAGGTGATATCAAAGCACTAAGGATGGATTTAAAAATCTCAAATTCTTTGTTTATGATGTTGCATTGCCTGTTGAGATTGATGATGTGAATGCTTGGTACATTGATTCTAGTGCATCATTCCATATGTCTTGTAATAATGATTGGTTTGATGAATATCATGAGAACATTGATGGAACATGTGTTTATCTAGTAGATAATAGATCTCTTCAAGTTCAAGGATATGGAGTAATAGGTGTGATGTTACCTAATGGAAAAGAGAGATAGATCCATGATGTGTTGTATGTTCATGGTATTTAAAAAAAAAAAAAATTATGTTTCTACTATTGCTGATCAATATTTAAAGGTGGAATTTGTCAAATCACAGTGTTGTTAAAGATATCAAGGATTGCTACAAGGTTATTGCCATAGGTACCAAAGTTGGAGGTTTGTGTAAGCTAAATGTGACCAGGATAGGGCATCAAGCATTAGCATCTACAACAATGTCAACAGAAAAATTATGGCATCAAAGGTATGGGCATTTAAATCACAATGATTTAATGTTACTTCAAAGAAAAACAATGGCTGAAGGTCTTCCTGTTATGAAGAATAATCATGTTGAATGTGAAGCATGTGCACTTGGAAAGCAACATAGAGAGGAATTTCCTATACATGAAGAAAAAAGGAAAAGAGAAGTACTTGAATTAATTCATACTAATGTATGTGGACCTGTGCAAACTAGATCTCTTGGAGGAGCATTGTACTTTCTTATTTTTGTTGATGATAGATCTAGATACACTTGGGTATATTTCATAAAAAAGAAAAGTGATGTTTTTGAATACTTTAAGGAATTCAAAAACATGGTGGAAAAACAAACTAGGAAATATATCAAAATTCTCAAATCTGATCAGGGGGGAGAATACAAATCAAGAGTTTTTAATCAATATTGAAAAAGTCATGGGATTCTACAACAATTTACAGTTCCTCATACACCTCAGCAAAATGGAGTTGCTAAGAGGAAAAATAGAACACTAGTGGAATGTGCACGAAGTATGCTTCAAGGTAAAAATATATCTAATGGTTTTTGGGCTAAAGCCATTAGTATTGCTGTTTATTTGAAAAATAGGAGTCCAACCAAAATTTTAAATCTGAAAACACCTTTTGAAGCATTTTATGGATTTAAACCAAAAGTGAATCATTTAAGAGTTTTTGGGTGCAAGGCATTTGCTCATATTCCAAAAGATGAAAGAAGAAAACTTGATGCAAAATCAATTAAGTGCACATTCATTGGTTATTGTGATGATCAAAAGGCATACAAGTTATTTGATCCTACTTCACATAGATTGTTTGCAAGTAGGGATGTGGTGTTTCATGAAAATGTAGATGAAGGTGATAAAATGAATAACACGTGTATGGCATGATATTGATTATTATGTCAAAATAGAAGCATGTTTTGAACATGAACAGGAACAAGTACAGCAACAAGTACAGGAACAGGTATAGGTTCATGAGCAGGAAGCGAACATGTATAGGTTCATGAGCGGGAAGCATCCAATAGTCATGACACTCCACATAGTAGGAAGAAGGATGAAAACAGTAAAACTCTAAGGAGGTCATCACCATGGAAAATTTTAGGGGCGAATTTTCACCCTTGGGCTAAATTAAGGGATTTTATATTTTTATTGGGCGAATATTTTGTATCATAGTACATTGTTACAAATCGCCTCAAATTTATTTTATAAAAAAATTAGGTATGGAGGTTAGGCCACCTTATTTTAAGGGAGAGGGTAAAAAAGTAAATTTAGCCTTTGAAATTAGGAGTTACAATCTTCCATTCACCCTCATTTTTCAAAGAAAATGTATTTATGATAGTTATAAATAAAAATATAAATACAGTGGAGGTATGGTAAAATAAATAAAATCTCTTTTTTATAGTTACTCCAAAGGATATGGTAAATAAATAAAAATACAAATAAACTAGAGGTATGGTAAATAAATAAAACCTCTTTCTATATTTAGTCCATAACTTTCTTTCTATTTAAGAAGGCTCAAAAAAGATGTTTTATTTAAGTGAATCCTCTGGGCCAAATACCATATTTATAAAAGAGGTATGGTAAATTAATAAAAATATAAATAAACGAGAGGTATGGTAAATAAATAAAACATTTTTTTTTTTTTATATTTACTCCATATGTCACCTTACATTTATGAACACGCAAGCGTGTAAATAAATAAAAATATAAATAAACTATAGGTATGGTAAATAAATAAAACCTCTTTCTATATTTAGTCCATAACTTTCTTTCTATTTAAGAAGGCTCAAAAAAGATGTTTTATTTAAGTGAATCCTCTGGGCCAAATACCATATTTATAAAAGAGGTATGGTAAATTAATAAAAATATAAATAAATGAAAGGTATGGTAAATAAATAAAACATTTTTTATATTTACTCCATAAGCCACCTTATATTTAAAAACACTCAAAAAATGTGTTATATTTAGGTGAAGCCTCTGGGCCAAATTATTATTAATACCATGCAAAAAAACATTATTAACCCTAATATTAGTATTAATAAAAATAAAGATGGCACATGGTATTGACCCATGGTATTCACATGGAATGCGGCCTATTTAAAGGGGGGAATTAAACTAGCATAGATCCATCTTTACTTTGGGTCAAAACATTATTAACCCTAATATTAGTATTAATAAAAATAAAGATGGCACATGGTATTGACCCATGGTATTCACATGGAATGCAGCCTATTTAAAGGGGGGAATTAAACTAGCAGATCCATCTTTACTCTGGATCAAATATCGTGATATGCAAATTAACATAGAGTGAAAAAATATTTGATCCCTCTCGGGGCCTGGTAGATCAAGAGTAAATATTTACTCTAGATTAAATATCGTGATATGCAAACTAATATAGAGTGAAAAAATATTTGATCCCTCTCGGGGCTTGGTAGATCAAGAGTAAAGATAGATATTGTAATTTAATGTCACTTAAACATTTTAACTTATTAAAAAAAAAAAAAAAATATTATTAATTTTATTAATTTTATAAATTAAAAATAGTAGTTTTTAAGCTCTAGGTTTATGATAACCCATGGTATTGACCCATGGTAATACCATGGTATTCATGTAAGCATAGACTATTTAAAGCGGAAATTCTATTAGATTAGATCCATCTTAATTCCGGGATAAATGGATTTCATCCCTATAAGAGTGGTAGATGTGGAGTTAAGATGGATATAGGTTGGTTTTTATAATAATGAAGATATTAAATAGACTTAGGAAATTATATTGTAAAAAAAATCTTAAGGTGAATGGTTAAAGCTACATTTAGTCAGTTCACAAAATTTGGTAAAGAATACCGATATCTCCATTAATATTGGTTTTTCTAATTTAAAAAAAGAAATTCAAAACAATGAAATCTTAACTCTTTCTGCATCACCCTCGCAGAAGAGAGATAGTCATTGCCTAGATTTCCCACCATTTTTGAAACATTCTCAATATGATATCTTCATGAAAAAGTTAAGGCACTGATCTTGGATTAGTTGTTTGAAAAATATGCTATTTTGTACAACCTTTCATCTTCTTTGTTATTCTTAGTTTGTCGTAATGATCTGTAGGGGGTGGGACATTGCACCACATTGTCCTAAAAGGCAGAGATTGTGCACCAAAAAGGAAATTAATCTACATGTTACAACGTTGTTAAAAATGGTATGAAGGTAGTGAATTATGCTAATAATAAATTTAGATTGGGAGAGACGTAATTAAATTTTATTATTTAATTGAAGATTTCCAATTAAAATAATAATAAATCTATATTTATATATTGATTGGAAGGCTTCTGACAACGGTCACTTCTTTCCATTAGATCCCCTTCAGGCCTTTGGGATACCTACTACTTCATTATATTATATAGTTGGGGCTTGCTACTTGTTGGTGTGTTGGGGTAAACAAACTTGATGTGTTTTTTTTTTTATCTCGCAGTTGGAGTCTATGGAATAAGAAAGAAATTTGATAGCTTGGCAAAAGTGGTAGCTTGACAAAAGTGGTAAAGAAGACAGTAATCTCTCCTACCATGACAAACATGGCCACTAAAACTTGCAACATTGTTTGTAGGAAGTGAAAATTATGTTTCTCTTTTCCAAACATGTATGTTAGTATATTACAGTTTAATGAATATGTTTTATTATTATCATATATGGTTTCATACTTCAACAAAACATTTGCCAAGACTTCACAATGTTTTATTATTCAGTGAAAGATTTTCTAAGATCTTACAAGATTTTATAATTTAGTGAAAGATTCGTCGTGACTTTACAAGATAATATAATTTGGTGAGAGATTCCCCAATATATATATATATATATATATATATATATATATATATATATATATATATATATATATATATATATATATATATATTTAGTGATAAAATCGCCTCCCATTTTTCCTCTATATCATGGGGATTCGCCCATTTATTATACGTATAAATTTAGGGTGGTTCTTAAAATTTTCCCTGGTCATCACGTCAAATTCAGCCACCTATAAGGTATAAATATTATGCATTAATGTCTCATGTAATGAATGTTGTAGAACCTTCATGTTATGAAGAAGCTAAAGAATGTAAAAAATGGAGAAATGCAATGAATGAGGAATACAACTCTATAATGAAAAATGACACATGAGAATTAATAGAATTGCTCAAAGATAAAGATCCCATAGGATGCAAATGGTTGTTCAAACCAACGTTTAATCTTGAAGGTAGTATTGATAAGTATAAAGCTAGATTGGTTGCAAAAGACTATTCACAAGAAGAAGGCATCAATTATGAAGATACTTTTGCACCTGTAGCTAAACTAAATACAATTAGAATCATGACAGCATTAGCTACAAAACAAAATTAGAAAAATGCATCAGTTAGATGTCAAATCTACTTTCTTGAATGGTGAATTAAAAGAAGAAGTTTATTTGGTTCAACCTGAAGGGTTTGTAAAGCAAGGACATAAGCATCTTGTTTGCATGTTAAAGAAAGCTTTGTATGGTTTGAAACAAGCACCAAGATCTTGGTATGTGAAAATAGACTCATTCTTTTATGGCAAGTTTTGTGAAAAGCAAAGTGATCCTAACTTGTACATCAAGAGAGATGAAGATGGGAATATTTCCTTGATATCTTTGTATGTTGGCGATCGTATCATAACAAGCAATGCACTCAGGTTGATTGAAGAAATTAAAATTCAGTTGTCACATGTATTTGAAATGAAGGACCTTGGTGAATTTCATTATTGTTTGGGTCTTGAAATTTGGAGGGAATTTTGTAAGACAATCATCGCACAAAGAAAATATGCAAAGACAATCCTTGAAAGATTTCATATGTTTGAATGCAAGCCAGTGTCTACTCCTTTGGAACAGAATGCCAAGTTGTATAATGATGATGGATCTAAAGAAGTGCATGGAACTTTGTATCGTTAATTGGTGGGAAGTTTGAACTACCTCACCACTACCAGGCCAGATATAGCATATTATGTGAGCATCCTTAGTCAATTTATGGCTAAGCCTTGTGAAAGCCATTGGAAAGTAGCAAAGAAAGTCCTTCGATATTTGAAGGAAACACTTCATTTTGGTATTTTTTATACTGATGAATCTCATGTTGAGGTGGTAGGTTTTTCTGATTCAGATTGGGCTGGAAATCCTGATGATAGAAGATCAACCTTTGGATATGCATTCAATTTAGGATCGGGGGTCATATCATGGAGTAGTAAGAAACAACCAGTTATTTCTTTGTCATCCATAGAAGTTGAATACAAAGCTTTGACCAATGCAACTTGTGAAGCTATTTGGTTAAGGAGGATTCTTGAAGATGTTGGAGAAAAGAAAAGAGGACCAACAAGCATAAAATGTGACAACCAAAGTTCCATGAAGCAAGAAACAATCCAATTTATCATGCAAGAACTAAACATATTGAAGTCCAACATCATTTTGTAAGAGAAAAGATACAATCAAATGAGATTCATGTAGTGTATTGCAATATAAGTGAGAATGTAGCTGACATCTTTACCAAGCGTCTTGGAAAGATGAACTTTGAAACATGTAGACAACAACTAGGCATTGTTGAAAATCCATTTCTCCATTAAGGGGGGGATGTTGGAATAATGTAGAAATGATATGTCGAGATAGAGTTGATGAGTTGTATTCTCGTAGTTAGTGTTTGAGTCTATCTGTCATGAGTTGTGTCTTCGTAGTTTGTGTTGTGAGTTGGTGATTTGAATTATTTGGATCTAGATTGTCCTAGAAACTGTCTATGTGTGCCTATATAATGTATTGGTTGTCCAAGCGGTTTGATCAATGAGATTTGATTTCATTCTTGTGCATCTCTCTCTGATTTTCTTATACTAACACAGTTATGGAATGCAATGTCTCCTTCAATTATTTCTGATCCAAACGGTTTAATCCTTAGGCGATTTCGGGTCCAACGTATGCTTTGAAAATGGGGGCTGGTAAATGTAATCTCATTCTAGGATTCATCAAAACCAGGCCAACCCATAAAGTTTAAATTTATTTTTATGGAGAGTAAATTGCATGTCATAAGGAGTTCATATTTTTTTAAGTGGTGAAATGAGTGTTAATAAAAAACGAAAAATGAGGTTGTTAGTAGAATTTTTATGGTGTAGTGTTATAGTGTGTTATTGTTTAAGTGTAATGAGAAAAATCAAATGAAGAACTAATATCAAAAAAGACTAATATAATTTTAAATTGGTAGTTTTTGATAAATAGGTTGATATAAGAACATATCATTAATTTAATTATGTATAATTTTTTATAAGTTGGTGGCGTTGTGTGGAGTCACGAACATTAGCATACAGGTTAATTTTCTTATGTATTTAAGAGGTCACCTTGTATAATTGACTTTTGGATACATTCAATACTTAGACTATCTTCCTAGATAATTGGGGAGTACAACGGAAGACCATGTGTTCAACAGATGGAGTTGTTTCTATAGGATGGTTCATTATCGAGACTAGCCCGTCGTGCTCTAGGAGGTCGAGAAGCGTCAATTCTGCAAAGTAGTACATCAAAGATCGTCTGAAGCAGTTGTGTTTTAAATGGAGGTCAAGTGACAGCTCGAAAATATGGTAGTAAAAGAGCGGTGTTTGTGAGATTCCAGAGTGATTGTTGTAATATGCATTTTTAATATTTTCCATGTAAATATTAATGGACAGCGTTAGAAGTAACATTTCCATGTCAAAAGTCCATAATTTATATTTTATATATTTATATATGTGATAATCAATAAAAATATACAATGTGTCATTTTTATTTTGCGATCACTCTCTCTGCACTCTTTATTCGCTCTCTATTTTTCTATCTTTCATAGCCCACCATCCACATGAGATGAACATATCGACGAGACTTTCCATAATGGCAAAGTGTTTTCCACTTCTAAAAAAATAGTGACAATTTCTAAATGTTAAATGATTTTTTTTAATTCAAATATAGTTCATAAACTTTTGACAAACTAAACCTTAAAACATTTAGATTTAGCTTAAAAATGATTGGCCAAAACCATGTCAGCTACCCTCTTAAACCTTTGACAAACTAAACCTTAAAACATTTAGATTTAGCTTCAAAATGATTGGCCAAAACCATGTCAGCTACCCTCTTAAATTTTTCAAGCCAAAACCATGTCACCTACCCTCTTAAATTCAATTTTGATGAGGTAATCAACTCTAGATGTTTCTGTAAAGAAACAAAGTATTAAAAAATTTACGTCTCTCAATGTACGTCTTCCACGCGCGTAGAGCGGAAGACTTTGCTCATCCTCCGACAAAATCGAAAAACAAATACGTGGATGGAATCAATCGAGTAGATGTGAAGGAATTGGAAGAAGAAATAGAAGCAGCAATGGAGCGATCTCAGCAGCTGGCAGGGTGGCAATATCTTCTCATCTTCATGTTCGTGCAGCTGCTGGTCCTCCTCATCTTCAACCAATCTTCTCACATATTTGTCCAGATGCTGGTCCTCCTCATGGAGAATGAATGCATCTGTTCCCCAACTTTCTCGACTCTTCTCGAAAGGTTTTAACAGTTTAAATCACCATGAAACATTGACTCATTGTCCAACAAAACAAAACTTGAGTCAACGTGAGATGAACCCTTCACTGCCCACCATCCACACCAGATGAACATATCGACGACGAGACTTTCCATAGTGGCAAAGTGTTTTCCACTTTTGGAAAATGACTGACAATATATAATTGTTAAATGTTTTTTTTTTTAATTCAAATATATTTCATAAACCTTTAAATTCAACAACTTGAATCTTAGTATCTGGATTGGTGGCAATATCTTCACATATTCATGTTCGTGCAGCTACTTTTCACAGTTATACAAAGAAAATAAATGTTCTAGAATGCACATTTTAGCATTTTGACCCATTTGTTTTGTGCATGTCAATTTTTTTCAATCCGGCAGTTTTGAGGAGGTTGACAGGTTCCAATACTTGTTCTAGAAAAACAAAAAGTGAAACTTGGCTCATGGCAAAAGAACACTTAGAAACGTTGTTGGATATCAGATGCATAGCTAAATTAAATCAAAAGACACAGCAGATAAATCAAGCACATCAAGACACAGGAATTAACGTGGTTCACCCAACCAATCTGGGCTATGTCCACACAACATAGGCATCGGAAATCTTATTAATCAAACTCTCACCCTCGTAGCAAACAATCCGAATGGTTGCCTGTTATATAGCAAAGAGGATCTAACTGCCTCATAAATCCTCTCAACTCAAATTTAGGATGCATTAACTCCCTCCCAACAAACTGGAGTTAATATAGCAACAAAATTTCTATTGTTGTCACCTACTAAGATTTTTGCCTATTTTACTCCAAACAGAAAATCTCAACAATCTCCACCTTGACAACAATTAGCCTGATGCCCTATTATTATTATTTTATCTTTTCTGCAAGCCAAGAGAAGCCAAACACCAACGTAGCTTCTCTAACAAAACTGGTTTTCGTGAACATGTCTGCACAATTCTCCTTTGTATGCACCTTTTCAAGAGAGACTCCCCTTTCAGTGATAACCTGTCTTACAAAATGGTACTTGATCGGTATATGCTTTGATTTACTATGATAGGCCGGATTCTTAGCCAAATGTATTGCACTTTCACTATCACAAAATAACTTGATGCTGTCCTGCAACCTACCAAATTCACCAAACAAACCTTTCAACCAAATCGCTTCTTTGCAAGCATGAGAAGCAGCAATGTATTCTGCTTCAGTAGTGGATAAAGCAACAATGCTCTGTAGCTTTGACATCTAGCTGATAGCTCCACCTGCAAGAGTAAAGATGTACCCTGAAGTTGACCTTCTCTTATCCAAATCACCTGCAAAATCGGAATCAACATATCCGCAAACAAATTCACCACTCTTATTGTAAGTAATACAATAACTACTTGTGCCTCTTAAGTACCGAAGCACCCATTTCACTGCCGACCAGTGTTCTTTACCTGGATTTGCCATGTACCTACTGACAACCCCAACTGCATGTGAAATATCTGGTCGAGTACAAACCATCACATACATTAAACACCCTACTACATTGGCATATGGAATTCAAGACATATAATCCTTTTCTTCATCTGTATTAGGACATAAACTCGAAGAAAGCTTAAAATGGGAAGCTAAAGGGACTGAAACAAGCTTCACGTTATTCATACCAAATCTCAAAAGTATTTTCTCAATATACTTTTGTTGTGATAGCCATAGCTTACCATTGCTCCTGTCTCTAAAAATCTCCATGCCCAAAATCTGTCTTACTGCTCCTAGATCTTTCATATCAAATGTCCTTGCCATCTGAGCCTTCAA
>APFE031511067.1:2620-35450 GCA_000404065.3 Pinus taeda
CCAACCAGATTGGATAAACGAGGCAAGGGAGGAATGGAAGAATGACGAAGAAGTGTGGGCACTTATTCGAAAGTTACAACAAGATTCCAGTACGTCTGGTACATTTAGCTGGAAAAATGATTCGTTATGGTACAAAGATCGCTTATACCTCTGTAAGAATTCCTAGCTAAAACAAAAGATTCTTATGGAATTGCACACTTCTCCCTTAGGAGGGCACTCAGGATTTTTAAAACCTTACCACAGGGTTAAGAAGGAATTTTTTTGGGATGGCCTTAAATCAGATATTCAAAAGTTTGTGGCGGAATGTTTGGTTTGCCAACAAAATAAAGTTGAAACAATTAAGACACTGGGTTTATTACAACCTTTATCCATTCCAAGCCAACGTTGGGAGGAGGTTTCAATGGATTTTATCACAGGTTTACCCAAGTCTGAGGGAAAGAGTGTCATCATGGTGGTAGTTGACAGACTTACCAAGTATGCACACTTTTGTGCATTATCACATCCATTTAAAGCTAGTACAGTTTCTACTGCATTTATGGAAACAATTCAAAAGCTACATGGAAACCCAAAGATTATTGTAAGTGACAGAGATCCCATTTTCACTGGAAATTTTTGGACAGAATTATTTTCTTGTCTTGGTACTCAGTTAGCTCATAGCTCATCTTATCATCCTCAATCTGATGGGCAAACTGAGGTAGTAAACAAATGTTTGGAATGATATCTTCGTTGCTTTGTATCTGATAAACAGACACAATGGGTCAAATGGTTGCTCTCGCTGAATGGTGGTATAACACTTCCTTCCATACAGCAACAAATGACCCCATTTATGGCACTTTATGGGTATCAGCCACCATCCATCACATCATATTTAAGAGAAAATTCTAAGGTTCAAGCAGTGGAACATCACATCGAACATCAACAACAAGTCCTCCAACTCTTAAAGGATAACCTCATGTTGGCACAGAATAGAATGGAACAACAGGCAGATCAACATCGCAGTGAAAGAAGTTTTGATGTAGGTGATTGGGTATTCTTAAGGCTACAACCATATAAGCAAATGTCCCTCAAGCAAGCGAAGGATAATAAATTATCACCAAAGTATTATGGTCCGTACAAGGTGTTGCAAAAGATGGTACTATGGCATACAAATTGGAGCTTCCTGCAGCTTCTCGATTGCACCCAGTTTTCCATGTTTCATGTTTAAAGAAGGTTATAGGCGACAAGCTCCAGTTCAAACAATATTGCCAGAACTTGACGAGGAAGGAAAAATTATATTTGGATTGAGCAGTTCATAGAACAAGATCTCGACAACTACGAATTTGATCAATTTCGAGAGTATCTTTCAGTGAAAACTTATTCGGAAGTTTCCGCATGGGAGGATGAGAAGAATTTTATACAGAAGCATCCAGAACTACTCAAGCATTGAGGACAACACTTTTTTGAAGGAGAGGGGCATGTTGGGTCCTATAATACTAGCGATTACCCCATTACTATTGTAGTTGTATCCCTTATTAATATTGTTGTGCCCCTATTGTCCCCATATTGTTATTACTGTGCCCCATAGAATCCCTCTATTGTTATTTTTGTGGCTTTATATTATTATTGTTAGGTCAGCTGGTTATATTGTGACTCCTTAGACTCCTATATATAGAAAGGAGGTTTTGTCATTTGTATCATCTAAGAATTGTTCATTTGTAATGTAAAGGAGGTTGCCCCCTCGAAGAGGCTGAATTTTAAGGTGTTGATCTATCTTTTCTATCTTTTTCTTGAGTTGTTTTCATAACAGACCCCCTTAATATAAAGTGATGTTTGTGATTCCAAGCATCATTCTGAATCTTTCAAACTTTTCCTTTCCAAGTGCTTTGGTGAAGATGTCTACAAATTTCTCATTTGTGGAACAATGTCATAGGTGGATTGTTTTGGCCTCAACATGATGTTGAATCAGATGATATTTTTTATTGTTGTGCTTGGTTTGATCATGGAACTTTGTGTTCTTGGCCAAATTTATTACAAAAGTATTTTCAATCTAAAGAGGAGTTGAATGCACTTGTTTTTCCTAGAAATCCTCTAGAATTTTCCTGAGCCACACAATTTCCTTTGTTGCTTCAGCTGTTACCACATATTCTTCCTTGGTTTTGGAATCTTCTAGAACTGATTGTTTGCGTGACCTCTAGGAGATAGCTCCTGATTCAAGACTCATAACATAACCTCAAGTAGATACCTCAGTTTCTTTATCTCCATCGAAGTCTGAATTAGAGTATCCAATCAAGATGAAGTCACCCACTTGTGTATACTTTAGTCCAAAGTCTTGAGTTCCCTTCATGTACTATATAACTCTTTTTGTAACAAACCAATGACCCTCACAAGGCTTTTGCATAAACCTAGAGAGGATTCCAACAACAAATGAAATGTTTGGTCTAGTAGTAGTCAAGTAGTTGAGACTTCCTACAATTTTTCTATACTTCGTTGCATCCTCAAATTATTTTCCTTCAGTGGATGTGAGCTTTAAGTTCTGTTCCATTTGAGTAGTTAAATGATTTCACTCATCCATGCCAAACCTATTCAACAGAACTCTGATGTACTTCTTTTGAGAGAGGAATATAAACTTTGGATGTTGGGTTACTTGAATACCAATATAGTAGTGAACATATCCCAAATCTATCATTTCAAAACCTTTCCTTAGTTATTTCTTTATGGATGCAATGTAGCTCTCATTTTTCCCTATCATCATAAGTTCATCTACATATACCACAACATATACAATTATTTTTCCAACTTTCTTGACAAAAAAAAATTGCATCATTAAGATCATAATGTTTGAAATTGAGTTTCAAAAGATGCTCAGTCAACTTCTTCTACCAAGCTCGCAGTGATTGCATGAGGCTATACAAGGATTTTACAATCTTGCATACTTTATGTTCCTAAACCTTCACAACAAATCCTTCTAGTTGGGACATAAAAACGTTCTCTTTTATATCTCCGTTCAGGAAAGCATTTTTTATATGCATTTTATGGACTTTCCAATCGTTCTGAGCTACCAAGGAAAAGAGTGTCTAAATGGTAGCCATTTTTTGTTGGGGGGGGGGGTGTGTGGGGGAAGTATCCTCATAGTCAACCCCTTCCTTCTGTGAAAAAATGTTTGACACAACCATAGAGTTTTTATTGTCAAGTGAGTCATTATTTATACTTGTTTTTGAGGACCCACTTGCATCCAATTCGTTTGGTTCCTAATGGAAGATCAACTATCTTCCTAGTGCCATTCTTTATCAAGGCATCATATTATTTCTACATCACTTCTTTCCATTCATCATGGGAAGTGACTTATTTGAAGGAAGTTAGTTTGAAAGTTATAGACAAATTCATTTCACAATCATAAGAAACATCCATATCAACACGTGAATCAAAATCTTCTACATCACCCCCATTATGCCTGGTTGAGCTTTTTGTTCCTGTCTTTCCAACCTCGTGAGGGCATACACTTTCTAGTACCTTTATCATCCATTTTAGAGGACCTTTCTGAGATGGTCCAGGCTTCTCATTTGACTGACTTGGGGATGAATCAATATTTAGTCTCCCAATTTTGTCAATCACATCACTCAAAATGTCATCAGTGGTTGAAGCTTCATGCAAGCTAGAGAGTGCTTAAGAAGAAGATTCCACATATTGATCCAATATAGGAATTCACCCCTTCAATATGTGGAATCTAATTACCAAATTCTTGAAAATACTTTACACGTCTAAATCTATCCAAGTGATCAAGCTTCCGCTCAACAGGATTGTTAGTCTTGGAAGATTCAAGAAAGATCGCATCTTTATATATTATAGACTTCTTGTTGAATTCATCATAGAGATGGTATGATTTGGAGGTATTTGAGTACCCCAAGAAGATACATTTGTGACCTCTTACACTTATTTTGTTTCTCTATTCCTTAGGTATCAAAGAATAACAGGTGGAACCAAAATCCTTGAGATGCCTCACCAAAGGAATGTGGCCATACCACATTTCATAGGGAGTCTTGTTTTTTATAACATTAGATGAACACCTATTCTTTATATAAACAACACATAGAACTGCATCAACCCAAAACACTAGTTTAACATTCTTGAAAAACATCATGGAATATAACATATTTAATGTTTTCCTATTCATTCTTTCAGCTACTATGTTCTATTCGGGATTATAAGTCACAGTTATTTGATGTTTGATCCCATGTTGGTGAAGATAGTTTTCAAATTAATTTGAATTATATTCTTTTCCATTATCAATACGAATAGATCCAATATGAGATTGTGCACCATTTTCAATCCATGCATGAAAGTTCTTGAATGTTTCAAAATCTTCATATTTGTTCTTCAATAAATAAACCCAACACATTCTCCTGTGGTCATCAATAAATGTCATCATATATTTATTACCATTTGCAAAAGGAATACGCATTGGGCCACATAAACCAAAATGAATGAGTTCAATTTTTCTATGTGCTCTGGAATGAGAATCATGACAAGACGGTTTGTTGTGCTTTCCTAAGATACAAGCATTGAATTTCTTAAGTTTCCTAGGAATTGTAGGAAAACGAGTAACAACATTTTTCTTCAGCAAATGGAGGTTAGCATAGTTCAAGTGTCCAAATCTAGCATGCCATAAAAGACTCAATGGAAATGTACCTTTATTATAGTGAGAAATGTATGAAAAGTTTTGTGCACAAGTAGAGGTTCTTTGCAACTCCAAAAGTATTTCTTCTTCTATCCAAGTCATGACAAGTGAGTAATTTTATGCTTTTCTATCCTCAACTTTTCCATCAAAAATGTGAATGGAGTTTCCTTACTGGAAGATGTGGACTAAAGGCAACAAGTTTCTCCTCAGCTCCAATAGGTATAGAACATCATGTAAAGAAAATTATGGAAGACCAGATAGTTTGAGTATGATGGTGCCAAGCCACTATGGCTTGCGTTTTGACTTGTTTGCAAATTATACTACTCCACCAACATTGTCAATGAATTCTTCAAAGAAATATCTCCTGAAAGTGATGTGGAAAGTTTCTCTTAAATCAAGAAACCAAGCATATTTCCATGAATTAAGTGAATCATTGAATAAGTCTTCATTTACTCTAATGTTGCAATGAGCCACAACATAATTAGTGGACTTAGATTCTTTTCCTTTTCCTTTGTCAAGTGTCTAACCTTTTCCTTCATTTATTTCCTGCTCAATTTCGTCCCAAGGAAGCTTACATGTGGAAGCATCATGTCCATCTCTATTTTATGCAATTAATATCATAACTTTCTCCTTAGAAATGTGTGCCCCCTCTGCCTCTAAAATTCTTCCTTCCTCTTCCACTTCGACCACCTCTTCCTCTAGAATAATATTATGCATGATTCTTCTCATTTTGTGAAAGGAACACAACTTCTTCACTAGACTGGGGGGTTGCCTTCTTCCCAAAATCCTTCTCTCTTTCAACAAACTTCTTCTCAAGGGGGTGAAAGATAATATCCTTAAGGTTTCCACTTGCTTGCAATGACTCAAGATAATGTGAATAGATGGGATACATTACCTTGAAATAAGCTATGAGAGGAATATCTATTTCAACACCAGTGGATTTTATGTCTTGCATAATGGACCTTACTTCTTATGCTAAGGAAAGAGGGTCATCATTTTTTGAACTCAAGACAGAACAACTTAATCATCAATTGAACAACTTCAAGTTCATAGTGTGAGTCACATAATGCCTTCAACTTCTTGAAGGCTTCAAAGGCATTTAAAAATGGTGAAATATGTTGACTCAACTCTTCATTTACTGATGTTGTAATCAATACATAGGCATTGTTGTTCTTGTTTTCCCAAATTGCAAACTCATTTTCAGAAGTGGGATTTTCAGGTGCATTGTCTCCTTATCATTCACAAACCCCTTTCCACAACTCATTAAAAATCAAGGTGTGTTTTATCTTTTGGGACCACTCATGGTAGTTCTCCTTGTCATTGAGACTACTCCAACTATGGATATTAGTTAATGCATTATGTAGTCTAATCTAGCCTCAAAATAATTTCAATGGTTGCAAATAGGTTGATGTGTTTGCAATAGAATTCAATGGCTATGTCTTCAAAACTTCATTAATATATGTCCATCACATATATATATCTATTAATCATATTCAAAATTTATTAAAGCATAACCAATGAATATTCTTCACCATTAAAAAAATCAACTTAAAATTTTATACCATTATATATAACCACCAAACAAGGACTTCATATGCCCTTCATGGAGTTCAAACAACATATAATAAACAATGACCATGCCCACAGTCTTCACATAATTTTCAACGTTGATCCAACTTCGCATTCACGATAAACATTCAATATATTTTAAAAAAAAATCAGGATTTCAACATGTACCTCAATTTGGATTTAATCAACATAGAGATACCATTGCTCGATCATTTTACCACCATTGTACCAATGTATATGGAATTCAACACACAAAAAGACACAGTATGCATCCCAGCTCCATCCTTACATTCAGATCCCAATGCATAGTCATGATTTGTTTCCACCAGCGTTCAGAACACAATGTTTCCACCAACATTAAGTCATAGTATTCATACTTAAGGTGCCACAGTCTCACATTGAATGCAACCTTCTAGTCATGTACACAATCTCCAATGCAACTTCAACACAACTTCATAAAAAAGGGACCAAAACAACTATGGGTGACTTTGGAATTTTGGTATGGTATGTCCAACATTTAGAGGGAGAGTGAGAAAGGATGACTTGAGGAAATTGATTGTGAAGAGATGAGATAATGTATGGTTTGAGACAAATAATTGACAGAGTATTTAATGCATAGAGCAAGGAATCAATGTAGAGGGACAACGTTATTTCATTAATGAAATAGACAGGGGATACAAAGAATAATGCTAAAGAATGCAAGAGCTACAAGGTAGAAAATGTTAAAAATGGGTTTGGCTCTAATACCATGCTAGGCGAGGAATAACTCCATGAATGAATTGATGTTTTTCATTAAGATAGAATGTGCATATATACATGGAGAGTGAGACTATTGGGTTTCATCTCCTAACATTTCTTCATCTTCCAGTTCCCTTTATTTTTCTATTTACATTATTTACATGGATTTACCTAATCCCAAATATTAGGTGTCAAAATGCACAATTCTTACCCTCTTGCTCTCAAAACCCTTGTTTGTTGCCTCATCATATTCAACATCTTCCATGAGAAAAACAAAGGTAGAATAGGTGGTTTCCAAACTGATGTTGGCCTGCCAAGAGTGGACTTCATTTAAAGGTTTTATCATTTCAACGTGACAAGGTGATCCTCAAGGGAGATCATCAAGGAGGGGATACAAGAGAGCACTTGCAAAGAAGGAGAAAAAAAAAGAACCATCATGAAGGACATGAAGAAATCATGTACCATGACTTGTTGACTTGGAAGCTTCTAACACTAATCTAGACCCTTTGGAGGGTGAATATGGGCAAGCAAATATCCATAATGAGGAAGTCAAAGTCATTGCAGCAAGGAGAAAGGTTTGGCTTGGACACATCACAATGAAGTTCCATGTCATCAATGCTAATTCATCGCTTGTGCAAGTGTCACCAAAAAGTAATATGTGTCAATGTATATTGCCACATCATCTGTGGATGTAATTATGTAATTTCCAAAGAAAATGAGAAAATGTAAATGTGTTGAAGCCTAAGGGCCCCACATGGAATGTGAAAGGTCACTAGAAAGTTCTAAAGTTGTGTAAAAGCTCAAAGCCCATATAGGAATTCAAAAATTCATAGTAGACGCTCAAGTGTCATGATGGAGGTAAAGATTCACATGGGAGGTGAAGGGTCACCTCATTTGTTATAAATACATCCTCATAGCTCAAGATAAGCGACTTGGGATTATAGACTTTGGAATTTTCACCTTGGCTTCTCTAGTTTGGCATAGGAGAGAATATATTTCTCTGGAGGAGAAAGTGGTTACTTAATGTTCCACTATTGTGGATAGTGTGGTATCATTGTAATTGTATATCTTGGGACATTCACTTAATATATGAAGCTCTCAAAGTCGACAAAATTTCATGCATATGTCGTGAATTATTATAATATTATTCTTCCATTGTTTGTGTTTTATGTTTATTTTAGCACATACTAATGAAAATGAACTATTCCATTGGCTTTAGTACGCATCCTATTTAATGTGTGCCATTAATTTATTTCATCATCATTGTTATCTTGTGAACTAATTTACAGGTTAATCAACAATTATTTCATGTTCTTGTATGTCTCTTTTAGGATAGTACTATTACTTTTCTTCTAGAGGCACTCTCTCTTTTTTCTTTCCCTGAAAGTACCTTATATACATTGTAATTGAATGCCTCATAGTGTCAACCTACTTTCTTGATCCAAATATTTTGTGTATAATCTCTTACATTAATAATTGTAGTCAGCAAAAATTCCTAAGGATAATGGCCATCGACCTTATTTCCATTTGGGGCTCCTACTCCAAACAATGTGAGGTCTAATTGGAACTTCATATTGTGGAGATCCCCTTGGTTGACAGATTTCCAGCACCGTCAACACAAATGTACCCTAATATTTGTCCTAAGTGTCTTAAAGATATTATAGTATGAATTGTCCTAGAATAAAAATTGTAGAAAAAACATCCAATATCACTTGTTTGAAATCAATTTTAGGATGATTCACTGACACTGGCTTCCATAGGGTATATTTCCAAAAGTATAGTGAACTACAATATGAAATTTTGACTAGATGTAATTTGATATATCTTCTAAATCATCTCAATATTTTGTGTTGTGAACTAGTCCAAAAAGAAATTATGGAAAAAATTTCAAACTAATTTGAGTAATGAATGAAAAATGGCTCCTAGAAACTCTTTGAAAGAGACTTGGTGCTCCCTATTCCTTACATCAAATAGATCTCATGCTCTAGAGATTAAATCACTCTATTACTAAAGTATTACACCTTAGATTTCTGGGTCAACACTAGATTTAGCCAGATCATCCCGAGTAAGTGACTATTAATTCTTATTAGCTTTTTGTCTCTTATAGTCATTTTTAATGCAATTATTTTCCAAACACTAATTTATTTTCTTGAAATTGGTTCTTTACTTCATGTTTGACTAAGTGAGGGTGTTTTAGGTGAAGTTTATCAATATTTGGTTTTTTCTAAGATTTTCTCTATCGACTCTCACCTTCCACTAACTTAGTACGTATTTGTACAACATCATACAGCTCATGGAAAGAGGAGAAAATCCTCAGGTTTACCCCAACAATTGTATAAGAGTGTACTAAAGTTAATTTGAACCCCCAACTAGCTAGATCACTCTCTTTCCTTTCTTAGTTCAACCCCAAACCTATTCCCTGGTTAGCCAACAATTGGTATTTTCACTTCTACAACATTTTCTCATGGAAGCAAGGGCTAAAAAATATTTTGTGCTAGCCCAAAAAATCGTAGTTATTTTCTTCCTTAGTTTCCTAGGGTTTTTCTTACCATATCATCTATGGTTTTAGGTTTTTATATATCCCCATGTGTTCTCAGCTCAACCTTTTGGGTTAAAATATTGACCATTTTTCTATTTTAAGGTTGATTATATGATCAAGTTTTTCCTATCCAAAACCTTAGTCCTTATCCCATTACCACAATGATATTCTACATGATAAAATACCTAGCCATCTTAGTCAATATTATGAATTTGACAATATTTGGTTTTCCTCTCCATTGAACCCTACTACCTTGCACAAACAAAGTTAGCCTTGAAACTATACCTCCTTTTTCTTTGCATCTTGTAATATAAGATAATATCTATAATAAGTGCCTATTGATTCTATTGGAGGAGAACCATGTACATGTCCAAGAAATTATCTTACAAATCCCCAATAGATGAGACATGAAATGAAGAAAAACGAGATAATTCTTTTTGTCCAAAGTTCTAAGACACTCCATGTTTCATTAACAAATTCACCAGTACACATTATCAAAGATATATATATTGTTTTAGAGAGATAATCTACTTGTAGATGACCCATATTCAGATATCTACAAACTTTCTAAGATCAAAGTTGCCAAGAGTGGCTACCCATCCCTCTATGTTCCCATGTGTTGAAGTTGTATAATGATTGGTGAAACATGCAAACCCCAGAGAAGCCATGATTAGAGATGGTCATGGGATGCCCATTGCTTCATTTAGTTCCTATAATATTGATATGTACTACAAGATTCCCAGGGAAGAAGTGTGCTTAGAAGAAGTTTCACTAATAAACTTTAGGATATTTCTTAGAGAATTTCTCAAGATGTGGTGGTAGGAGAGTTTCTAGTAGTATGATTAGTCCTTGTGTTTCATTTTATTTTCTCCTTGCCTTTGATAAGTGGATTAATAAAGCTCAATTCCACTAATATAAAGGATTTTAGGTTTTATAATGCTTCACCATTGTTCCATTTGATCAAATTATGTTCATAGGAGTTTCAAACGGTTATTATAATTATATGGAGGGATGGTCCCACTAAAGTTGTGATCCCACCACGAAAATCCCTCATTTAGTAAACTCACAAAAAAATGAATTAAAAGGAGCTAAGGGAAGAATCTAGTCAAATGTTGAAAAAATGAGTGGAGCCAATAAATATTGTAGAGCCAATAGTCAAGTTACATATGAAGAAAGTATTTATGTAGCTACAACCATTAAACATGAGTTACCTCTCCAAGATAGAAGAAATATTTTACGAGATTCAAGAATGAGGATTACCCTAAATCAACACCATAGCGACCCTACTATCAAGGATATTGAAGATAAATTGTCACCTAATATTTAAAAAAAAATTACTGCATACAACTGCATTGAGAACCTTATTTCTTCCCTGCATGGAAGCACCAAATGGATCATCAAATATACTAATTTATAGAAATATTTAGTCAATGTTGAACACGGACACTATGTGGGGATATTCCTTTCTCTCGAGGTCGATTAATAGAATGATTTTCTAAAAATCATAAGCGCTAACCATGATTTGTGACAAAGATTTATGACTAGCATGACATAGGAAAAATTATGGCTAGCTATAGGAAAGAGGAAAAAAGATACATCAACCAATGATTAGGGTGTTATAGTATAATAGGTTTATGAGAACCACACATGTACATAATGTTGATGCTATTTTTGGTGTCCAAGTGTAAATAAAATTATTCAACCCTTTCCCACATTAATTATCAATCTGAGATCTACTCGTTATTGCAAGGCTAACACGCAATGTATATGCAAGGACAATTGTACAACCCAGAGTTGACCAAGGATTCATTAACAAACAATAAATGATTGTAACGGTAATGGAAATGAAAACAATAATTAACTGAAACACCAGATAGAAATGACAACCGAAATTAACTATAATAGTAATTTGATTCACAACATTTACATTAAACCATCACAGCAAGGAAAAGAAATACATACATGAAAAAGAAACTAAGCACACACTATCTCAGCAGCGCCTGATTAGGAGAGTGGGCTGAACTCCCTGATCAGGGCTATGATGAACTCATGAACTCAGAGAAAGATTAGAAAGATATAAATTTCATTAATATAAAATTCATTGTTACAAAGCTCAACTCTCTTGTCTCCAACCCCCTGTTTCAAACTCTCTATCATTTCTTATACAAAAACAGTTCCTGAGATTAAGGTAATTGTTGCCTCCGATTACATAAAGGTTGTAAGAAGCCCAAAAATAAATACAAAAGATATAAAGATTAAGTCTGGATCATTTTTTCCATTGCATTTGCAGTTTGATAATAGCTTTGCCAGCTTGGTGTTTAAACTTAGCCATTTGAATTGGAAATATGCACATAGGATGAAGTTTAGCAAGTGCTTTGGTCATAATCCCCCAGACTATGCTTCAATGATTAATTAATTCATAAAGACATGATTAGAGGTATACGTGCACAATTTAGGATATGAAATAACTTAGTTAGGAGTGAAAATGTAAAGGAAAATAGGATAAAAAGGTGAGTAAAAGCATGCAAGTTTATCTCCCAACAACTATGACAACTATATGGAGTGAAAGACTCTTCTTGGTTTACCAAGGAATCAATGTCATTAGCTAACACAACAACCACCATAGAAAAGATGTTCAATTTAGAAGCTATCATTGCCAAAGAACTAAATGTTAAAATTGAGCAAGCTAAAAATCCCAAGACAAGTAAGGTCCCTTCATTTTTCATGGTTTTTTGTTTGTTGGATGTAGTATGTACTAGAAACAGTTTTGTTAAATTGGACCCTATTTGGCACAAACCAAAGGCCCCTATTCATGTTTATTTGAACATGTTATGGGAAAACAAATATAAGATATATCTTATTCAATTAATTGTGACTTATTTTTGGCTTTCTTATACACTATTATTTTTCACTAAGAATGTCCAAGACTTTCTAAGCACAAAAAAGAGAAAAATCATACGTTTTCAATTGGTAAATAGAAGAAAAATAGATGTCTTAGGATATTCAATTCCACTAGTCCACCTCATCTTCTCCCTATATATTTTATGGATAATTTAATATTGGGGTAAATATGCCACAAAAAATTTTCTTTAAATTTTATGGTCGCTATGATTAAGGACATGAATATGATCTTAACTCCTTATAGGTTTTATCTAGGATACTATTTTGTTAAATATACCACATTTGGCAAGCAGGAAGGTCTAAGCCATTTGGAATATAGGTTCAACATTGGAAGGTATATGACACATGACCTCACAGGTTTAGTGCCTAAGTATGTTGAGTATGTCACTTATAGATGTTCTATTCTCATGAAAAGAGGCAAGAAGAAGCATTTATTTAGGATGCATGACACTAGAACCAAAACATGGATAGGAAATTTACTCTCAATCTCATATTTTTCCAATCATTATCCTTAGACGAATAAATGGATAATGAAAATAGACACAAAGGAAGCCCATTTTTCGAGGAAAGTCAAGAAAGGATTTAGGAAAAGAAAAGGTAAGATACACTTCAAATGGTTTAAGTATGGATAAGTACTACATTTTATTTCTATGTTTCTATTTTTCCATATGTGAAAAATGAAAATAGCGTTGATGAATAAGGCCATAAAATTAAGGATTAAAGAAACTATAATCAACAAAAAAATAATTACATAAAAGGTAAACATGATAAGATGAAGAAATTCCATAAGAAAAGGAAAAGTCTTTGCTCCAAAGAGGATGGTAGCTCATCTGAAGAGCAAAATGAATGTATCTCTAATGGTGATAGAGAAGAGATTCTATTCATGGCCATAGATAAACAAAGTTGATGTCTTAGAAAATGAAGACAAAGTGAAAGAAAATATGGATTTAGAATGAAAAGTTGAAAAAAAATGGGGAATTGAATCTCGAAGAATAGATCCTTTGTTTCTTAAGAAAAATAAAGAAGGTTAAGAAAGAGAACTTGAAACAAAAAGAGTAGTTGTAGAAATATGGAGGGATCACCAATAGAGTTGCAAAAATATGAATAGGAGGATCTAATTTATTGTTTGAGCTACAAATAGAGAGGCAAGGAAGGATCAAAGAGTATTAGAGAACCATTTGAAAGAGGAAGTATAGCACTAGACCATTTAACAAGAACAAAATAGGGAAATTTGAGAACCATAGCTTTAGCACAAGGCTGAAGAATAATTGTACAAGAAGCATGGAAGATGTTGCTTAGTAACAACTTGAAAAATAAAGGAGAATGGTAAAATATGAGTAGCGAAGAAAATACTTAGAGGAAAGACAGAAGAAAGAGAGATAAATAACTATCGGGTGGGATTTGAAAGAACATAAAATGACAGTTGAAGAATTATATGAAAAGGAGGAGTAAGAGGAATCATAACAGTCAACTAATCAACCAATATATTTTTCATCATATTGATACTCCTCTTAAAAGCATAATTAATTTGATAAAGGAAGAGGAAAAAATGGTGAAGGTGAGTGTTTGTAAAGTATATGAAGCTACTCTTATAAAAAAAAACTAGCCCAAGAACCCAATGTAGTCATGGTTATTGAAGAAGATAAAGGGGCTAGCATAATTTAGGAATGTGATGATAAGTATGAAGTGTAGAATTTTCACCTGTAGATAAACTTGATATATGCAATGTCCTAAAGCATAATACTTGATCTACTTCTACCAAAAACTTTGCGAAATCTTAAACAGATATGAGCATCATCAAGCATGAACAAATATAACTAAGAATGAGAAGTAATCAACCATAACACATAAGATATATCACTGGGGAAAGCACCAGCCTAAAATCCAAACTCGGTATTATCATACAAGTGGAAATCTTGTTCAAGTTACAAAAAGAATTAGCTCTCAAGCTATCCAGATCTCTATGCACTCAAACAATACAGCTCACAAACCCAATAGACATAGAATATATCTTCCTCAAGCCCTACAAGGCTCCTATTTCCTTGCACAGTTTTGATTGGGGTCCAATGATATCACATGTGTGAATTGGCCTCATCACACTCATTGTAACTTCAGGTCCAACTGTGTAATTCATAAGTAATAATATTCCTTTTGCATGTAAGGAATATCCTAGCAACTAATAGTACATTGTCCCTCCATCTGATCTCAACTGGGTCTCTGACTGAACTGACATGCATGAGTTATACATGAGTGAATCTTCAGTTATCTGAATTACGATAGTTACATGGATGTGAGCATTAACTAACTGAACTCTCATTAATTTAACAAACTGTTAAATTAATCTAACTAGACTTGACTAAGTTAAACTAAGTCAACTAATTACAACTCAATACTACAAATCCTCTTATCTCTTTAACTGAAGGTTAAATTCCTCAATCAAAGGAGAATTTGTTGCATGTCCTCACATAGACTTCAAGATTGAATTTCATTAACTAATTAACTCAAGGTGAATTAATTAATTAATATCCAAATTGTTGTTGATACCAAATTCGAATTTTACTTCCTATGTTTAGTCCAAGGACTGACTAAAATAGGAAGGGATACCGCAATTCTATTTTTAGAAAATCTATTTTTAGCACTTTCACTTTTCAGCGATTTTTGTTAAGACCTCCAATGGCTGAACTGCTATTTATAGCTCGACTATTTATAGCAGTGCTATTTTTAGCATTTCTTGTTGCAAATATCAACACTCCTTCTCAACAATAAAGGGATTATCAGCAACCCCGCTGTCTCTGTGGAAATCGAACTTGTATTTCGACAATGCCTTTGTCAAAATATCTGCATCCTACTCCTCAATCGAAACATACTGCAACATCATGATCCTCTTGACCACACAGTCCCATAGATGATGGTAACAGGCATCTATATGCTTGGACCTGTCATGAAACACTGGATTCTCAAAGAGTTTTATGCAACTCTAATTATCACACTATATCACTATAGGATCCATCATCTGACCAAACAATCCCACTAGAATATTCCGCATCCAAATGGCCTCACATGTTGCCTGACTCATAGCCATATATTCAGCCTCAGCTGAGCTAAGTGCAAATGATCTATGTTTCCTATTATATCAAGAAACTGCAGCTGAACCAAGGTTGAATATTCCTCCAGAAGTGCTCTTCCTAACTGATGGACTACCTGCCCAATCTGCATCCGTGAAGCCTTGCAAATTCACTCCCTCTGTCTATCTATACCATAATCCATACTGTGTAGTGCCTCTGAGATATCTCAGCACATGCTTCGTTGCCTTCCAAAACAACTTGTTAGGCTGAACCATAGCTTGACTCAGCTGGTTCGCCGCAAAGCATAAGTCAGGTCATGTGTTCACCAAATACATGAGTGAACCCACTAGTTTCCGATAAACAGTAGCAACTACTACCACACCTGAAGTAGCATCCTCCTTCCTCCAGTTCCCAGCTAGAGGAGTCTGCATGGGCTTGCACTTCTCCATGTGAAAGCACCTGAGTATCTCATTGACATACTTGCCTTGAGACACAAATACTTCCCCATCTTTCTGCCACACTTCCATGCCTAGAAAGTAGTGCATGAGGCACATGTCCTTCATCTCAAACTCTCTTGCAAGGTCCTCCTTGCAAGACTGTATCAGATTCTCATCACCTGTCAAAATCAGATCATCGACATAAAGTACAATAATCAAGGGCTTATCATCTACCATGATGTGGTATAGGTTCGCATCTGCTTCACTCTTGGTGAAGCCCAATCTGATAAAATAGTTGTTGATCCTGGTATACCAAGCACATGGTGCTTGCTTCAGCCCATACAATGCTCACTTGAGTCAGAAAACATGCGACTCACAATCGAAGGTCTCAAATCCTTCGGGTTGCTCAATGTATACCTCTTCCTCAATCTTCCCATTGAGGAACGTCATCTTCACATCCATCTGATGGATCTTCCAACCCATCTGATGTGATAGAGCTAGCATTGATCTGATGGATGAGTACCTTGCTACGGGAGCAAAGGTCTCATCGTAGTCGATCCCCTCAACCTGTGAGAAACCTCGAGAAACAAACCTTGCCTTGTGTTTCTCAACACTGCCATCAGCTGGCTGCTTTACCTTGTAAAGCCATCGGGAACTAACCACTAATTTTTCCTCGGGTTTAGGGACAACATCCCACATAGTGTTCCGCATGATAGAATCGTACTCTTCTACCATTGCATCAACCCGGACTGGTTGTTGCACTGCCTCCTAAAAAAACAAGGTTCAGACACTACACACTCCCCAACTAGGTCCATGTAGCCAGTGTATCTCAAGGGAGATCTCTATCTACGTTGATAGGATGGCTACCCCACATTCTCTCTTGCATCCTGCATCAATCTATCATCTTTCCATGAGCGTTTCCGCCCATCTCTGGAAGACTCTCCAGCAGTGGTGGTCTCCACTACTGGATCCTCTACATGTGGCTGATCCACATCATCAAGAGGCTCCTCCTCCTTTGGAACTAAAAGTTCCTCATCACCATGCAACCTGAGCTCCCTCTCAAGTGACACTCGCATGGCTCTCAGCTCATCGAACTTCAAATCCCTACACATTACAGTCCTCCAACTAGCAGGTAGAAACACACGATAGTTGTGGGGTGTATATGTGTACCCCACAAGTATCCCCAACTCAGCGATTGGGTCTAGCTTCTTCCGAGCATCTTTGGTCACATTAAATAAAACTGGTGATCCAAAGATGTGGAAGTGACTCACATCTGGTCACTTCCCTGAAAAATCGTCCATGGGTGTCTTCATCCCCAAAACACGATGAGGAATTATGTTATGAAGGTACACTGCTATATTGCATGCCTCAGCCCATAGATGAAGTGGTAGGCCTTGGTCATGCAACATCGCTTGAGCTACTCCCACAATAGATATGTTCTTCCTTTCAGCCACCCCATTCTGTTGTCAATTATGAGGTGCTGTCAGTTCCCATTTAATTCCTTCTGTTGCACAAAAGTCTTTAAACTGTTGGGAGATATACTCTCCACCATTGTCGCTATGCAAGGCTTTTACTTTCTTCCCAGATTCTTTCTCTGCCGAGGCTTTAAACTCACAAAACCTCAAGAAGGTCTGATCCTTCTTCTGCATAAAGTAGATCCAACATCTGTGAGAAAAATCATCAATGAAAATAACATAGTACCTTTGTTTAGCTGTGGAGGCTGTAGAGAATGGTCCACATACATCTGAGTGAACTCACTCTAGGATTGCTCCAACTCTACTATCCTGATCTTGAAAGGAATCTTTCACATACTTACCCAGGGTGCATCCTTTGCATGTGTTTGTTTGCTCCAGTTTTCCCTTGGGTAAGCCAGTAGAAATTTGTTGCGTGATCTTCAAGGCCCTGTGATGCAAGTGGCCCAGTATTCTATGCCATAGCTCGCCAACATATTGGTTTGCACCACCTCTACTTTGGAACTCAGTGCAAAACAATCATCTACCTCCAGATTGTAGAGATTCTTTACTCAAATCCCTATTCGCTTGGTTTTTCTGGTGCCAATATGCCTCAAGAACACTTTTCCTTTACTAAAGACTACATCATAGGCTTTATCTTCTAGCATAGAAATAGACACAATATTCTTTTTCAAACCTAGTACATATTTAACAACGAATAGGGTGAGAGGAGCACCATGCTCCCTCTGAAACACAATTATACCTTCACCGGAGACACAGTATTTTCCATCATTGCCCATCTCGATCCGCATCTGGAGATCCTTCTCCTCCAATGTACTGAAAATATTCTTGTCACCCGACATGTGGAAAGAAGCTCCACTGTCCAGGTACCAAACACATCCCACCATAGATGAAACCATGCATGCGATAAGTGAGAAAGCCAACTCAAATTGTGAATCTAGTGCATCACCATTAGATCCCTTAGAGGAACCCTTCTTTGACTTCTTCAATGGACAATGCATAGCATAATGACCCACTTCATGATAGTGAAAGCATCACACCTTCGACTTGTCAACCTTCTTCCCACCGTGAGAAGATTTTGATTGGGATGCCTTCCCTTTCCCTTTCGTAGCTTTACTCGCTAAAGCTAGATTTTCTTCATTATCTTGTTTTGATGAAGATCCATCCATGGTGCTCCACTTTATCTCCTCCTGCATCATATCCGATGAAAGTTGTTCCCAATCTGGCAGTTTCTCTCTTCCATTAACCGAGCCCTGGTAGCTATGCCAGCTCTTTGGAAGACCGAGGAGTGCTAGACTCACCATGTCGTCATCAGTAGTCATGACCCCTACACTTGAAAGCTCATCCCTGTAGGTAGTGAGCTTGTTCAGGAACGCAGAGATTGTGTCGGCCTTTTCACACTTGATCTTGCGAAGTTTGTCCTTCAGCGCCAACTTCCTTTGATCACTGCTATTCTGATAAAGATCTTTCAATGTTTTCCACATAGAAATCGGAGTCTCCTTCCCATGGAGGCTTGAGAGAATGTGATCTCAAACTCCATGCAGGAGGATTCTCCTTACTCTAGCCACACACTTTTTCCATTCCGCCAGTTGAGTAGCATCGGTCGGCTTTTGGACTTCTTGATCAATGAATTCCTCGAGACCGTTGTCTTCCAATACTACCTCCATGTGATCCTTCCAGGCTATATAATTTGAACTGCCATCAAGGGCATATTCGAGTCTCAAACCACTGAACACCATCGATGAAATAGATGTGATAAGAACTCAATTCAATATTCATAAACCAATCTTCATACTTCTCCTGCTTGTATATTGTTCTTCCTTGATCACCTTAGCTCCAATACCATGTAGAATTTTCACCTGTAGATGAACCTGATATATGCAATGTCCTAAAGCATAATACTTGATCTACTTCTACCATAAGCTTTGTGGAAGCTTAAACAGATATGAGCATCATCAAGCATGAACATATGTAACTGAGAATGAGAAGTAATCAACCATAACATAGAAGATATATCACTGGGGAAAGCACCAGCCTAAAACCCCAACTTTGTATTATCATACAAGTGGTAATCTTGTTCAGGTTACAAAAATCATTAGCTCTCAAGCTATCCAGATCTCTCTGCACTCAAACAATACAGCTCATAGACTCAATAAACATAGAATATATCTTCCTCAAGCCCTCTAAGCCTCCTATTTCCTTGCGCAATTTTGATTGGGGTCAAATGATATCACATGTGTGAATTGGCCTCATCACACTCATTATAACCTCAGGTCCAACTGCGTAATCCGTAAGGAGTAATATTCCTTCTGCATGCAAGGAATATTCACCAAGGAATATCCTAGCAACTGATAGTACACTATCCCACCATCTGATCTCAACTAGGTCTCTGACTGAACTAACATGCATGAGTTATCGATGAGTTAATCTTCAGTTATCTGAATTATAGTAGTTACATGCATGCAGACATTAACTAATTGAACTCTCATTAATTTAACAAACTATTAAATTAATCTAACTAGACTTGACTAAGTTAAACTAAGTCAATTAATTACAACTCCTCTTATCTCTTTAACTGAAGGTTAAATTCCTCAATCGAAGGAAAAACTGTTGCATGTCCTCACATAGACTTCAAAATTGAATTTATTAACTAATTAACTCAAGGTGAATTAACTAAATAATATCCAAACTATTTTTGATAACAAATTCGAATTTTACTTCCTATGTTTAGTCCAGGGACTGACTAAAATAGGAAGGGATCCCGAAATGCTATTTTTAGGAAAGATATTTTTAGCACTTTCACTTTTCACCCATTGTTGCTAAGACCTCCAATGGTTGAACTGCTATTTATATTATTACTATTTATAGCAAGTGCTATTTTTAGCATTTTCTATTTTAGCATTTCTTGTTGCAAATCTCAACATGAAGCTACTACTTAATTAGATGATGAAACTCAAGAAACCAATCCAACCTTGAATGAGGAAACAAAAGAATATTAGAATACTCAAAAAAATCATCAATAAAGGTAGAAAACAATACCCCAACAGGATGAAAGACTAAGGTAGGCTCATGCAATGGGAAAAATCAAAGAACCTCTCATGGAGAATTTATATATTATAGATAGCTTGAAGAACAATCTATCCATGGGATATCAACCAATCCTTGAGCCATTAAATGAGGTGGAAAGCATGTAGTTCATTATATATGATGGTAATAGGAAATATACTATCAAGAAGACACATCAAAAACATAAAATTAACCTTGACAATGTTGTGTTATTTACTTTTGATGAAACCCTTTTCACTATTAAAAGTGCCAAGTTGAGTAATTTATTGTCTATTCAAGTAGTCATATTTCACACCAAACATTAACATGGATAGAGTATAGGAGAGGGAATTGGAGGATATGTGGAAATAATTGGCATCCCTTAGACATTAATTATAATATTAAAAAGAATCTACAAGATGTGTCTCTGATTTGGTGATAGATTCATTAGAATAGCACACTAAGCATGAGTGAGGGACACACTTTTGTATAAGGTGGTTGATTTTCAAGAAGATACATTATAGATTTCAATGGATCGCAAATTTCTCTAATGGATTGAAAAATATGTCAAGTCCCTAAATAAAATTTAATTTATCAAAGAGATTCAAAAGGCCCCAAAACTATGGCATCCAAGTTTTTTCCAGTGATAGTTTAACAAGGATGCAATCAAACACCTAATATTAGAAAAATATTACCATTTATATCAGAATCAAATGAAAGAGGAGTGGTATGCATGAAAAAATCATGGGAGAATATCAATAATGTAATGACCAGACTCCAACTTCCAACTTTCAGGTTAATAAAGGGTTTTCAATGGATAAAACATGTAATGTTAGAATTCTGAAAATCCACCAAAAAGAATCAAGTTAGTGTCAAAGGGAAATCTCCAATAGAGCATGGCCACTTGTATAATTTCTTGTTTGTTGAAGGAAAAATGGATGATAGCCTTGATCTAGGATACTTTCGCTTATAGATTTATGAAAAGAATCACATGCAAAATTGCATCTTAACACTGAAATTTAATGTGCACACAAGAAAAGAAGAAGGTAACACATAAAAGGCACAAAAAGAAGACACCAAAGCTTGATAACAGAGTTCGTCCAATTCGGACTACGTCTCTGGACCCAGCTCAATAATGGGGAGGCCTTTATATTAAATGGCATTAAAGAAGAGAATTACAATGACCAATTGCATACAACAGGATTATACCTCCATTCTGACTAATGGCTGTGAAATGGAGACCTCAGATGGAGAAGTGGGTAGCATCAAAGCGTCTATGGCGCTAAAAGGGGTTGAAAACATCTGAAACTTATGCCAAACAAAAAAATGCATTCTCGGCCTCCTGCCAAATGAAACAGCGTGCTGCAAAATGCCTCCTCCCCTTCTCTTTCCATCTATCGTGTTTTTATAATAGGTTTTTGGACAGAATCCCATATAAATCAGGGTTGTCTAGTTCACAATAGAGGCTAGTGGCATGGAAGGATTAGTAGGAAAAACTGTCCCTTAGAGTGGCCTCTTTATCGTTGAAACGATAAGGCTCTAAAAATCCTAAAAAACACTAAAAATCTGACCAAAACCATTTATCTGGACTTAAAAATTTATCAAATCAGGCTTACTTTCTTATCAGGTCTGGCTTGACATTGCAATCAAAAGTCACTGAGGTTCTGAACCTTGTTAATGGGGATAACACCGACTGCCTATCTCCGATCATCGATATTGGCTTTGGCCAATCACACCGCCGATTGTCGATCACCGATATCGGCGTTCGCATATCAATCCTATGATTGCCGATGTCGATTGCCCTTTGATTGCCGATGTCGATTTCCCTCTGATTGATAATGCTCATTGCCCTCTGATTGTTGATCTGATTTAGTCAGAGATCGACAATCGGGGTTCCACTATAGCTTTCTTAAGTCTTCCTCCGTGAATCCTTCGATTGCGATTTTTCCTTTAAGGCTTAAAACCCATTTTTTAAAGGAAAATCCTCATTTTCTTAAGGAACAAAGCAACCTTCCTTTCGCGATAACTTCATCATCCGGACTTGGATTAAATTACCATTCACGCCGTTGGAATCAGGATGACGAGATATTCATTCTAGTCTAGAGTTGACTCTATTCTGAGCACTTTGATTTCTAAGTTTTTCCATGCCATTGTATCTAAAGATCCACCTAGATCAATCCTCCCCATTGAGGAGCTTTTGGACCGCCAAAGTCTTTTCATTAGTCAATTGGAAAGTGAGGGAATTGTTCCCTCACTTTCTCTTTCTTCAACCATCTAGCCTTGCTAGGGTGTATTTCCTTGAAACCAACTCGAAGGTATTCTACATCTCCTCACTGTGAAGTCCTGTTTCTTCTATCGAGGATGATGTCTTCTAGAAACTCATCGAGATATTATGGTGCAAAATCATCAACTGTAGGAACTACACCCACCTCATCGGTGGCCATGATCAAAGGTGGTTCATACAGCTTTAGGTTCTCCACATTCACTACCAAGTACATTTGCATATATACCGACAAGTCAAGACGAAAGGCATTATTCCCAATCTTCTCCAATATGGTGAATGGTCCATACCGGATTAGTTGTAACTTCTTTCCTTCTCCCTTCATCCTGTCTTTGTTGATGTGGAACCACACTTTGTTTCCCACTTGGAATTGATGGTCGACTCAGTGTTTATCATGTCAAGCCTTGTAATGGGCTTTGCTTTTCTCCAACTACTCTTGCATTGCTTGGTGAATTAATTGGATTCACTAAATGAACTGTTGAGCTTTGTCCCTATCATTACGTCCACTGGAGCCATCTTCCCTTCCAAAGACCATATCAAAAGGGTCTTTTGGTCGATAACCAAAACATGTCTCCAATGGTGAATGCTGCGTAGATGAATGCACTGCTCGATTGTAGGAATGTTGTACATAAGGGAGATGCTCATCCCATAACTTGGGATGTTTCCCACAATAGCCTCGTAACAAATGTACCATGGTACGGTTAACAACCTTTGTCTATCTGTCAGCCTGTGGATGAAATGTTGTGCTTCTTTTCAATTTGGTGTCCATCATCCTCCACAAACTAGTCCAAAATTCTCCAAGGAAGCGAGAGTCTCGATCTGACACAATTGGTGTAGGTAATCCAAAGTTTACCCAAACATGCTGAAAGAAAAGAGAAGCAGTCTTCTCTGTAGTAATCTGCATTTTACAAGGCATAAGAATACACATCTTGCTAAAATGGTCAACGATGACATACAATAGTCATGACTCTTCCTAGACAAAGGTAAACCTCCTACAAAGTCCATTGACACACTTTCCCGTGGACGACTCGGAATAGGGAGTCGTGTGTAGAGCCTGAGTTTTCTATTAGAGGGCTTTGAAATAGAATACATCACACAACCCTTTACATAGCGAGTCACAATTTTTTTCATATGAGGCCAAAAACAAAATCTTTTTACATGACATCAAGTCTTTTCAACACCAAAGTGTCCAGACACAAGAGAGGTGTGGGCCTCTCGAATTACATGTACTCTTTCCCCTATGGAAATACACAATTTACCAAGGTGATACAACAATTTCCCCTGCAAGTGATAGTTTTCCACCTGTGAACCATGGGTTAGTATTTCATAAACCTCTTTAAATTCAGCATCGTTAGCATATTGTTCAGCATAACTCTCAAAAGATAATGAAGCATTATGCAAAATAACAAAAGCAGAAATAGGAGGGCGAGATAGCATATCGGCCACTTTATTGCTAGTGCCCTTCTTATACTTTATTACCAGATGAAACTGTTGAAGAAAGCCCATCCACTTGAAATGACGAGGTTGTTGCAACTTGGTTTGTGGATGAAGGTACTGCAAGGGCTGATGATCTATATGGATGATGGTCTCCTTGCCGATTAGGTAGTGTTTCCACTTTTTCATACTCTGCACCAAGGCATAAAGCTCCTTGTAATAGGTGGCATAGTTTATCATAGCTTCAGAAAACTTCTTAGAATGATAACAAATTGGCTTCTTTTGCTACATTAGTACACTTCCCATGGCATAATCGTTGGCATCTGTTTTGATCTCGAATGGCTGTTGGAGATCAGATAAGGCCAAAACTGGCGCGGTGCTGATCTTTTCCTTCAATGTCTTAAAGGAATTCTATTGTCTTCCTCCCCATTGGAAGACCTGTTTCACACTTGTCAATGTGTGCAAAGGTGCTACAATAACAGAGAAATTAGCAATAAATCTCCTCCAATACTGAACTACACCTAGAAAGCTACAAACCTCAGTTACACTAGTGGGCTTAGGGCAATTTAAAATTTCTTCAACTTTAGAGGGATCAATTTTTAACTGACCATGACCAACAATATGACCTAGGTAACCCAAAAAGGTTTTCCCAAACTCACATCAAGCACTTTCTTTACATGAGTCACATGTTCAAACCAACTCTTACTAAAAACTAGTATATCATCTAAATACACAAGAACAAACTCATCAATGAAAGGCTGAAATATATCATTCATAACCTACATAAAGGTGGTTGGAGCATTGCAAAGCCCGAATGGAATCACCATCCATTCAAATATCCCCTGCTTGGTCATGAAGGTGGTTTTCCACACGTCCTGCTTCGTAATTCTAACCTAGTGATAGCCACTGCACAAATCCAACTTTGTGAAATAAACAGAAATTTTTAATTGGTCTAGCAAATCATCTATGTGTGGAAGGGGATAATGATTTTTCACCGTTATCTTGTTGAGCATGTGGTAATCCACACACATCCTCCAATTTTCATATTTCTTTGGCACTAAAACAATTGGGAGTCACACAAAGAGGTGCTCGACCTGATGACACCTTTGTCCAACAATTCCTACACTTGTCTCTTGATTTCTTCCATCTCAATTGCTGGCATCCTGTACATGCCAATATTTGGCAAAGGGGCATCATGCTGTAGATGGATTTCATGCTAGATTTCCCTCTTCGGAGGTAATCCCTTCGGTTCCTAAAATAGCTCTTCATATTTACAAATCAATTCAGTCAATTCTTGTTTATGCCCTCGATCGCAGCCCTGGAACGCATCAACAAATTCTGTCTCTTTCTCCCTTACAACCATAAGCATGCATCCTTTACTAGAATTCACCAGTCTTTTCATTTTCCCATTGCTTACAAGGCTGGCATTAATTTTATTTTGATGAGCCCTCACTATATATTCTAACCCATCCTTGGTGATTTGATATTTGTTCTCATGACATAAAAAGGTTGCCTTTCTATCATACAAGTATGGGCTCCCTAACACCATGCTACAAATATCCAATGGTATTACATCCAACTCTACTTTTTCTACTAGCTTAGACACAATCACAAATTTGACCTTGCACTGCTGGGTTACATTCAATTTCTCTTTATCATGTATCCATCCCAACAGGTAAGATTTCAGGTATGGTTTTGTCTCTAAGCCAAGCTTCTTTAACAGGGATTCTGCAATTAAGTTTTCTTGGGACCCAGTATCAAACATAGTTTCAACTTTGGTATGATTTACTACAAATCTAATATGAAATAATTCAATTATTTTTCGGTCATTCAAAAGGGACTCATCTACAGAACTGGTGCATTCATGCAATTTAGAATTAACAGGAGGTGTAAGAGTACCTTTTTTTCCTGCTGTTGTGATCAGCGATTCATCTCCCGAATCTGATCCAAGGTCTTGCTATGCCACTGCCACTATTTTTTGCTTCCCTTTTCCTCCATACTTCTTTGGACGCTTTTCTAGGTGCTACTTCCAACAACGATCATCATCATGGCCTTCCTTTTTGTAGTGATTACAATAAGGCCGCTCTCCTTCTTTGGCTACTGCTTTTTTCTTCTCCTTCCTTTTCCATTTCGCTTTGGATTTTCCATTGGGAGGTTTGAACGGTGGCTTTCTGGACTGATCATCTCTTTCATTCTTGCCCCTATTCTCAATATGAATTTCTTTTACGCTGGCTAAATCAATAGTGGTTGGTTCAAACAATAACAATGAATTCCTAATACAACTATGTAGTGAGCCAATATACTTAGTTACAACTTCAAGTGCATCAAGTGCAATACCCAAATTCAGTGCTTGCTTCCTAAATTCTTCTGTAAAAATCTGAACATCTTGCCCTTTGCTTTGCCTTAAATATTGCCAATTCATCAAAGCTTTCTGCTTGTATCCTAAGGGATAACAATGTTCCTTTAACGCAGAAGTGAAATTAGACCATGAGGAAAAGAGCTTACCCACATTATTACTACTCTGTAATTTTCTCTCCCAACAAACGAGAGTTGTGCTACTCAACCATAGAGAGGCCAGTTGGATCTTCGCCTTATCCTCCATGATTTTCTAAATCCTGCAGTAAACCTCAATCTGCCCAATCCAATTGTTAAGCTTCTCTGCGTTACTTTCACCATTAAACATAGGAAGATCAAATTTAACATCTAATTTAAAAAAGGGTTTCTTAGATGCATCCTTTGAATTTCTATGATTATGGTGGTGAGAGGAAGGAGAGCCTTCACTCCCAAAAGGAGAAGGAGGGGGTTCTTCTCCACCATTCCCATGTGTTGAACCTTGTCCTTCTGGATTCCTCTCTTCTTCTTTCTCTAGTTTTAAAACCAGCTAACTAATGTTCTCTGCCATTGAATAGAAAGTCTTTCTAAAATTACGGTCCTCTTCAAGATGAGCTTCATCTTCTGCCATGTTTCTCCTTCGAGGTGCACGCCTAGCTTTTGAATCGAAAGGTTCTAGTTCCCCTTCTCCTCTTTGAAGCCTGCTTCTTGTTAGCATACAAACATGCAATTAACATCTAAAAATCCCTGCTCTAATACCACTTGATCTAGGATACTTTCGCTTATAGATGTATGAAAAGAAGCGCATGCAAAATCGCAACTTAACATCGAAATTTAATGTGCACATAGGAAAAGAAGAAGGTAACACATAAAAGACACAAAAATAAGACACCAAAGCTTGATAACGGAGTTCGTCCAATTTGGACTACGTCTCTAGGCCCAGCTCAATAATGGGGAGGCCTTTATATTAAATGGCATGAAAGAAGAGAATTACAATCATTAACTAAATACAAGAGGCATATACCTCCATTCTGACTAATGGCTATGAAATGGAGACCTCAGATGGAGAAGTTGGCATCATCAAAGCGTCCGTGGCACTGAAAGGGGCTGAAAACATCTGAAACTTGTCCCAAACAGACAAAATTGATTCTCAGTATCCTGCCAAATGAAACAGCGGGATGCAAAATGCCTCCTTCCTTGCTCTTTCCATCTATCGTGTTTTTATAATGGGTTTTTGGATAGAATCCCATTTAAATCAGGGTTGTCTGGTTCACAATAGAGGCCAATGGCGTGGTGGGATCGATAGGCATAACCATCCCTTAAAATGGCCTCTTTATCGTTGAAACGATAAGGCTTTAAAAATATCGAAAAACACTGAAAATCCGACCAAAAACCATTTACCTAGACTTAAAAATTTATCAAATCGGGCTTATTTTCTTATTGGGTCCCGGCCGACATCGCAATTGCAAGTCGTCGAGGTTCTGAGCCTTTTTCATGGGTATAACACCAACCGCCAATCGTCGATCGCCAATATTAGCATTGGCCGATCACACCACCGATTTCCGATCACCGATATCAGCATCGGCAGATCGATCCTTTGATTGCCGATGTTGATTTCCCTCTGATCGCTGATGCCAATTGCCCTCTGATCACCGATGTCAATTTCCCTCTGATCAGTGATCATGGTTCCACTGTGCCTTCTTAAGTCCACCTCTATGAATCCTCTAATTGCAATTTTGCGTTTAAGGCTTGAAACCCATTTTTTTAAAAGGAAAATCCTCATTTTATTAAGGAACGAAGCAACCTTCCTTTTGCGATAACTTCATCATCTGGACTCGAATTGAAGTACCATTCACACTGTTGGAATCAGGATGACGCGATCTGTGTTTTGGTCCAGAGTTGACTCCATTCTGAGCACTTTGATTTTTGTTTTTTTCCATGCCATTATATTTGAAGATCCACCTGGATCAAGCCTATAGCAATTAATACCGAAAATAGAAAAATACACCCATTGCTACAACGAAAATAAGGAAACCCTGAACATCCCAATGGATCAATACATGTTTCCTTATGGTCATGTGTGTGATGAGAAATTAACACAATGGGCCACTTATGATGGTGAACATGCAAACCCCAAGTCACCTAGTCCACATTAGTCATCTTAATTATGAATTTTTCGAGTTATTTTCAAATTTTGTATTATTCGATGTTTACTATTTTAGTAATTGTAAGTTTAATAAAAGGATACTTCAGCCTATTGTATGGGGTCTTTAGATAGTGGAAAAATTTATGAATAATTTCAATGGAAAATTACTTTAAATCTTAAATGAGAATCTCTATATGAGCCAAGCCAAATTAACTGAATTCCTATTGTAGGTTTTAACCCCGTACAGAAATTACCTGCATACGAATTCTGAATCACAGGAAAAAATAAAAATGCGAGAGCATAACACATAAAACACATATACACAGAGATTTCCCGCTGGATCTCAAAACCGAGACTACAGCTTGATTTTCATTATATTCCTTCAATGTTACAATACATATTTATACATGCCGAAGCATCCAATACCATGGACGAAAACCTCGCGTCCAACCATTGACCAAACCATTGGTTAGGTTCACGCCAACCTAATATAGGGCCAAAAAAATTTCTCGGGGCACTGCCCCGAACCCCGTAGAGGGGGGCTACCCGCCCCCCTCAAACCCCCCGGACAGGGGGGCCTGCTGCCCCCCGCTGCGCAATCAACGCAACGAAGGGGGCGCTCCACCCCCCGGTTCACTACGTAGGTTAGTCGTGGAAAGAATATAACACAACCCAACACCTATGAAAATTTCATTACCTTGGAATTCAAAATTATACTGAGAGGGAGGGTGAAGTGGTATAATGACAAATTTTACTTATTTTATTCTATCCAAAGATTATAAAAGATTAATATCATAAATTGAAAAAGTAAAATAAGATCTATGTTGAAACACTTAAAGGAGAAAACCAAAAAAATTCTTAGTATGAAAGATCTTGTAGGCACCAACCTATAGGATACACAAATATCCTTTGTTGCTTCGCAAGCACCAACATACAAGAGACACCAATCCCCTCTATTTCTTTGTAGACACGAACCTACAAGAGACTTTAGTACCCTCTACTACTTTGTAGGCACTAATCTACAGGAAACACCCATCCCCTCTACTAATTTGTAGACACCAACATACAAGAGAAATAAATCCCCTTTGGTGTAATATTTGTAGGCACCAACCTACTTGCTTGCTTCTTCACAATGTATGTTAGTTTCTTCTACTTTCACCAAATTTGCTTCTTGCTTATGTCTTCACCAACTCTGTTAGTTTCTTTTTCCTTCACCAAGTCTACTTCTTCTTCTTTCATCAAGTCTACTCCTGAAACTTATTTGTTGTGGATGTTTGAAGCATGTTACATGAGCATTTAGGAATAGTAAATTCCTCAATTCATATCTCTAAAATTGCAACAAGATAAGGCCAATTTGAAGAATATTTCAGGGGCATTCAGGAAGCTTCACTGTCTTTGATTATATCCATTAAATTATAGAAAATAAAGGTATTAAAATTGAAACACAAGTACATGAATAAATTATATTTCTATCCTCCAAGTTTTATGATCTTAAACATCCAGAACAAAAGTTATAGGGAAAATGCCTAGCCATCCTATTTGAAGAATATTTCAAGAGAATTTAGGAAGCCTCACTTCCTTCAACCATATATTTGAAATTATAGTGAATCAACGTATCAAAATTGAAACATGGCTACATGAATATCTTCTCTCTGTGTCCTCCAAGTTTCATAGGCTGAAACATCCTAGGACAAAAGTTATAGAAAAAATTCCTAGTTGACTTCTTTGAAGAAGATTTTAGGAGCATTCAAGAAGCCTAAGTTCCTTTGGCCCTTCTCTGAAATTATAGTGAAACAAGGTTTAAAACTTGAACCACATATACATAAAAAAAAAAAGTACAAAACAAAAAGTGTTACCTTTAGGGTATTCAATAGTACCCCCCAAAATCCACACCCCAAAAGGGACAGCAAAAGGCACACCCAAAAAGGGACACCGAAAGGAGTCAAGGGACACCCCATCCCCAAAGGGTAACACTTCTTTTTGTGTACTTTTTTCCATCGGGGTCTCGACCTAGCATTTCTATTTAGTCAACTTTATGAATTCTGGCACTTAAATAGGGCCTGTGAAATCTCGTGCCTGATTCTAGGTTCTGTGTGAAAGTATCCAGGTCGGGTGGTTCTGGTCAATCCCAAAAATGTCCTTAGAAGAAGTTCCACTCACTCCATGTGCATTCGGATATGGTGGGCTTGAGGGGGCTACATGGTCCAAAACCATCGTAGGTTGGGTTAGAGAAACCGAGTCAGGTTGGCCTCATTGCCACAACCCCGTTACAATATGTGGACCAAAGGGTACTGACTTGACTCCCAGCCCAACTGGGATGGTTGGTCCCTTAATCCTTTGGGGGGTTACCTTTTTTCAAATACCCTAAAGGGTTACACCTTTTATTGTGTAATTTATGGAAATAAACTAGCATGGATTAACCAAAATTCATGGAAATAAAATCCCCAAGACCAAAATCAAGTATAATCACACGTAACATGCAAATACAAAGATTTTCATAACAAAAAACAACATTCATTTGTATATTCATCAACAACAATTGACCACTTCTCTTTTCATAGAAATTGGTTAGAAACTAGCTACATATGAGCAATTTCCCACACAACCATAGGTATCCGGTGCAAATACCAACCCCAAGCCAGGCTATGAGGCCACCAGGGCAAAGCTACCAAGACACAAGCTTCTATCTCTCTCAACCAAACCCACCTGCTCTCATGCTTGGCCAGTCCACTCAGTACAGGGAATTACAGGCATAACTACTAGTCATCAAAATGATGCCATGGCACTCACATCCACTTCCCTACACAACACAAGGAAGTTATTTGCTCAACACTCCCTCAGAGTACTCTACCCTACTAGTTCTATTCAATGTGTGTAGAAAGAGTCCAATCTATTGTATGCTTTAATGGGAATTTCCTACAATAATAATACTTGCTCTCAAGATTCCATTGAGCAGTAATTACACAGTGGGTGATGGTCTCCTAACTTTCCCAACCTCTATGCTTACCCACAACCATCTATCTTTCATATTCATTGAATATACAAAGCATCACATTAATTAGGGAACAAAGGTATCATGATTAGTGAGATAGATACTTGTATCACAACAAAAAGTGTTACCCTTTAGGGTATTCAACCATAACCCCCCAAAAGCCACACCCCAAAAGGGACACCAAAAGGAGTCAAGGGACACCCCATCCCCAAAGGGATGTGCTGGGATCCAGGTAGGCCCCTTGGGTCCACCATCCTCAAGTGAGTGGTAACCGCTCTATTGAGGCAAGGAGGCCTGGCTCCCTAACCATGGACACCCCCAAAAGGGACCCCATCCCCAAAAGGATGGGCTGTTGTTCGAAGGCTTGAACACCATCAAGGTTTCCATGAGGAGCCCCTTAAGTCAGGTAAGCCCTCTTGCCAAAGGAGCCCCTCAAGTTAGGTCAGGATTTTTCCAACAGTTGAGCCCCCTCAAGTTAGGTAAGCCCATCAGTAAGATGTGGCCCCTCAAGGAGGTCAACCCTCAGGTACACCGATCCTGGTAGCCCCCTCAGGTCCACTAGTTACTCCTGAAATGAGTGCTACCCTATAGAAATGAGGCAAGGTAGCTCGACTCCCTAACCTCAACCTCAACTCCGTTAACCCACACCCTCTTATCCACCTGTCAAGAGTGGTACTCTCCATAGGTGAGTGTGGACCTGAGGGGACTACCTGAAGAATCTCCTAGCCCATTGCTGGGGTTTCCCACTTGAGGTTAGGGAGTCGATGCAACCTTGCCTCATCGAGTGGTTCCAATCACTCCGTGTGCACTTGGATACGATGGGCCTGAGGGGGTTACATGGTCCCAGACCATAATAGCTTGGGTTAGGGAAGCTGGGTCATGCTGGCCTCATTGCCACAACCCTGTTACATTATGTGGACCAGAGGGTACTGACTTGACTCCTAGCCCAACTGGGATGGTTGGTCCCTTGATCCTTTGCAGGGGTACTTTTTTTTGAATACCCTAAATGGTTACACCTTTTTTTGTGTACTCATTCAAGCTTCGTGGTATGAAAAATCACATATGAAAATAGATAGAAAAAATTCCATGATGACTCATTCATTCCATAAATCACATTTTTAATTCCACCTTTAGACTCCAAGAATCACACCAAAAGTTTTTCCTCAACTCCTCTTGTAACCTCAAATATGTTATTTAATAAATTTATGTTAAAATTAACTTAAATT
>APFE031511068.1:0-48275 GCA_000404065.3 Pinus taeda
AATCTGTGAAATGTGTTAAGACATTTAACCCCTCAAAATCATGTGATATTAACTCTCAGTTAACCTAAGTACTCTTCGGACCACAGATAACAGAATCTTCAACAAAAACAACTTGCATATCAAATCATCAAAACAAGAAAAATACATACAAAATTTATATGTTTCCCTTACTTGCAAAGCCTTTCAAATTCTATTTTCCCCTTCAACCTCATTAAAGGTGCAAAGCAACATAAAAAGTAGAATGATTGACTAGATAGAATCATATAAGTAAGCTTTCTTCATAGGAACTTAACTAAGTCACCAAAATCATCCACAAGGGAAAAGAATTATCTTTAAAGTTAGAAAATACAACTAAAGACAAGTTTCCATGGATTGCAGGCAAGGATATGTACTACAAAAATTTAGTCATGCAAACTGAAAGAATATAGAAAACACTCTTTATCATTGCCTTCATAATACAAGTTCCTGAACTACCACAAGTAGCATGATCTGTTTGCTTTGATTCATTTCATTTGCAGAGAGATACAAATGTGCATTCAGAATTATAGAGGTATTATCATTCCATTTTCAGGGAACTACATTCTAAGATTCCCATAGTTAATTTTATATATTGTACTTATATGACTAAAATTGACATGCATACCTACAACTCTACCCTAATCAGAGTATGCTTTTCTCTTGAAAAATCAATATGATTGAAATCTGCAGCAACCTTCATTGGTAGGCTCAATGGAACTAAGCTATTTCCTTGAAGTTGTGTACAATGTTCTTCAGCATCACCCTAAGGACAGATAATTACAAATGCAAGGCCATTGTAATCAAATTTTTGTAGGATATTAACAACAGTATCAAGGGTCTTTCCTAGCATAACCTCCATCAAAACTTTCACATCATAACCCTATTTGTTATAATTGTCATTGTGCAATAATACACAATATGGTGGAGATGTCTTCCTTGATTTTCTTTTATAATAGTAACAAGCAAATAGAAAGAGACTTAGAAGTTGCATCGAAGGAATTGGAAATTCTAAAGACATCATATCTATTTCATTGACAATGAAAATAAAATTCAAGTAAAATTCTAGTCACATACACTCTAATAACCATGTCCTTCAGAGTAGATATCTTTATTTGACAGAATTTCTACATAAGGTAATATAATGAAACAAGAACCTATTCATAGGTCATCATTCTATTTACCATAGATCAAACTCCAATTCTCGACTAGGTGTATTTTTCTCAATTGTTGGTGTCTTTATCAATTTTCTACCTTTCCCCCATGGCGAGGTTGATCTGATTGCAGAAAACACCCAAGTCATGCATGTCCCTTTTGACTGTGATATTTTTTCACCTTAGAGACTTTGCAACGTTGTTGTCTTGTGTCTGTTCTCCTTACATTGCCCTCTTTGTACATGCAATTGATCACACGTATGTAATTGATAATAGGTTGCTACATAGTTTTCATATGATCAGCCATCTCCCATGTAGCTTCATTTGGACCCAATTACTTCCTCTACACTTTAACCTACTCGATTGCTCTAGTCTAGAGCATGAGTTGTTTCCGCTACAATATGCACGGAGGTTTTGGTTGGAATTATCCTTCTGGTTCCACTTGTAATGTTGGGTGTGTGTTATATTCTTTCCACAACTACCCTTGGAATTCTCCTTTTGGACCCTATCTTAGGTGGGCAGACCTACCTATTGTTTTGTGCATGGATTTCGCACATGCTTTTGGGCATGATGGTTTTCTGCCCATGTCATTCTGTAGATCTGGTCAAAGGAACTATGATTATTTTCTAATCCAAGGTTAATGGATTGGGTATTATGAATTTTTTTGCATGTATATATATGTAGTGTAACATTGAAACGAATACAATGAAAAATCAACTTGGCATTCCCAGTTTTGGAATTCATGGGAAAATCTTTGTGTATATATTTTTTATGTTTTATGCTCTTGCCATTGTTTAGTTTCTATTTTTTAAGAATTCATTTGTCGTTAATTTTTGTACAAGTTTAAAACCTACATGTAATACAAACCATTCAATCATATGATCATCATCCTTCACGTATATTTTAAGCAATGAAACATGGAAAACATCATGGACTTTCCCTGTCGGAGGCAGTGCAAGTCGATAGGCCAATGGTCCAATTCAGTAGAACCCTATTTCATCTTTAAGTATTCAAAATCTGACTCCATTGTGTCTTCCTCAAGAACCTCAAGAAAGCTTCTCCAATTTCCCCCCTCCAACTGACTTGCCAATACATATTTCTAGGTATTCTTAAACATTGACCATTGGGATATACCTTTCTTTGGGGGCATATACAACTCCCCATAAAGTTTCCCAATTATTTGAGAGTTTTGCAAGTTTTACTGATCATTGGTCAACTAGTATTGGAACATCTACTATTGGGCTAACCAATTGTCTTGAAAGTTGGGGTATGAAAAATTACACTGCACCGTTTTTGAATAGTCATGCAAGTGTCACCGGCTTTCAAAATTTTAGTCAACAACCTACTCAATAGATGAATCATCTCCATCATGGATGGTATAGAGATGATGAAGCACTTGTTTTTAATGGGATGACAAATACATGTGAAGCAACAATAGCTTCAATACAAGGCTCAACAACAACAACAACATCAAATCCAAGTGTTTTTGCCTAAACAACAACAACAACAAAAACAATCTTTGTGGTCTACGAGGTACTTTGGTTGAGATCTGTAGCTTCTATGAAGTCAATTCTAGGAATGAAACAATATGTGCATTGATACGATGATAGTGCTTTCAGTTTTCCTTATCTACGTTTCTATGTCCAAAGAATGGAATTTTCCAGGTGATTAATTTTTCTTGTTGAATTTACAATCAAGCATTGCATCTCTATTTCTCATTAGATTATATATCTTGCATTGTAGATTGTATATGCATGTACCTTAGATATCTTTCCTGGTAAAAGGGTAGACCATAGATTCTTCGATTGTTGGAAAGGAGTTGAAGAGGTTTCCTTTCAATAGTTGTTTGTGGTTTTAATAGGATCCAATCAGGAAATGATTGTTGGTTGGAGTTTGAGAATTCCATCTGTGATGGAGGCTGCTCCATTGGCCATTTGACCAAATTCTCATTTGTATTTTCTTTAGACATGAAGGAACTTCATAGACGATACTAGTGGTGGTCTGGGAGAGCACATATTCTGAGATAACATCACAATTTCCGCTTACTTCCAATATATGTTGTTAGGATTATTATGTTTTGTGCATGGTATACTTTCATTCAATCATGTGAAGGCCCCTTCCTACATTAGAATAGGTATTTGCTCTTAACATTTATTTTAAATGTTCCTCTACAGGGTGAAAAGCCTGAGAGGGTGGTGAAATTCATGGCCATAAATTCATTGGTGATATCGTTGTTTACAAGAAAATAAACTATTTATGTGGGTCTTATTATCCCTCCACATATCAGTATTTACTTCATTAAAGATCTAGCACAACTTATTTATGATATTAAGGAAATTATAGAGTAATGACTAAAAGGAAGATTTTTCATTTTACTTTTTAAAGGATATGTACACATTGTTTTGTTATGCGCTATTTTATTTTTATTCAGTTCTTAAAGTGGTCTAAGAATTTGGTATGCCTTGGGATATCCTAGAAGGAGATGGTTTGGGCATTCCAATTGAATATTAGAAGGCTTTGTTCCTAAAATTTATATGTAGTTCTATCAACTAATCTGTGAAAAATGCATTTTATAATTTATGCTTAAATACTAGTAGGGAATTTTTTTTTGACATTTCTTTGGACCTGCCAACATTCAGGGGATCACCCCGGTATGAAGTCCCAACTAGGACTCACACCATTTGGTGTGGGAGTCCCATACGGTATGATGGACAGGTTTCCATTGTCTTAATGATTTGCCTCAATTCTTGCTTATCAACATAGGAGAGTGGTCTACTTTGTCTTTAGGAAGTTAGGTTCGCATGCCTAGTGAGTGTAAGTGTACTCGTGTCAATGGTTCTTTCACTATGAGGGGAAGAGGGTGAAGGTGAGTTCCAGGTTGAAAGGGATCAGTCCCAACTCAGCTAGGAACACACAACCCAATGGGACATACACAGCTTCCAGTGGAGTATTCCTCACGAATGCAGCAGTCACAACATACAAGCTAAGATAACACGTACAACACTCATGGATCAATCCGAAAGAGTGCAATGGTTGTTACAACAAGGTTCATGTGAAAGGTCTGCCTAATGTCCGGCATAGAAGTCGACACAGACAGGAAAACATTAATAGCATATACAAAACATTTCCATTAATAGATTATGAATTACAACAAATGAAACAATTCATATGTAGAACATAGGTTAAAGCGGCATGCATTACAAGTGTTAAAGACCAGTCTTACAACAAATACAATACATGTGTGAAAATGTGTTGGCCTATTAACAGGCTTCCAAATTAAGCGAAAATTCCAAGACACATCATTACACCATACATCACTAACCCCGTCAGCGAGGCGTTGGAGCCTCTACTTGTCAAAAAAAATGTTACAGGCTCCCTTGACTATGTGGGAGGAGCTGAGGTGAAAAGTTCTTTCTATGTACAAATGAGGGTGTATTTATAGCCAAGGGTGAAACTAACCCTTGTGGCTATTCAAGAACACTCATGACTATTCGACTTCCATGACTTTTAGACTTACATGACTCTTTGTTCACAAGTGGATCTCTTGGACTTCCAAGTTACATCACATCGATTGACAACATAGCCCATAGTGTAGATGTGGGTGACATGACTCATGACATGACTCAACATGACTTGACATGAAAATGTTGGTACATTGATGCTGTTGGAGTGTATGTCGAGCTATAGTGCTGCTGGGTGATGGATTTATTCATGATGTATCATAGCTTCACCTCTGCATGGTGAAGTGCGTGAAGTCTTCAATGATCCTTGGTTCACTTGATGAAGATTTAGAATGTTGTTCCTTGCTTTCATGTTGGAAAGCTCGACAGGCTCAACTATTCACGAAGGTGCATGTTCGACACATTCGTCTTCTTCACATGCTTCATTTGTTTATCTATTGGTTGACCTGCCCTTCTGCATGTGCTCCCTTCATTCATCCCGTTCGTTGTATTGCCATGTTTGTTGGTGTACCTGTACCTACAGTCCCTCATGATGAGACAACATCGAATCCAAAAACCTCCTAGTCTACCATGACACATGATCATTTCAGATGTAAGTGACCAAGAGAGGCAGCAAGGTTGTGAAGCAGGATGATGGCTCCGGGCACTGCTAATGAAAATTACGCAAGAGTCACTAAGTGATCAAGACGGGAAATCTGAGTCAACAGTGACTCTCTGTGAGGTCTAGCTAAGTTGGTAGGAAAAATTGTGCAAATTTTGGGAGGGACAGTCCGGGCTGTAGGAAGGCAAGGTGGACATGCGCTACACATTTTTCAAAATGAACAATCAGCGGGGTCTAGATAGCTAGATTTGTGCAATTTTTCAAAGGAGTGGGTTAGGCTGCATGATGGGTCACTTGGCAAGGATTGCATAGTTTTCTTGGGGAACTTCCTGGGATACTGGTAGTCTTAACTACGCAATCCCCAGAGGCAAATTCTAGTCTGCTATTGGGGTCACTAGCATCCAAAACTACGCAATTCCCAGAGGTAACTTCCAATTGGCTACTGGGGTCACTAACATCCAAAACTACCAATTGGCTGCTCAGTCACTAGTAGTGGACACTATGCAATTCCCAGAGGGAACTCACTGTCTGCTATTAGGAGCTGCTGGTAGGAAAATGCATCAAGGATGGGAGGCCGTGCTGCTGATCATCTCTACACAATTTCTAAGATGAACAACTGGTCGACTATCCGCATGATTAACTGGGAAAATTACGCAATTTTCTAAAGGAGACAGGGATTGACACTTGGTGTTTGTCTGGCTTGTATGCGTAATTTCCTTAGTAAGTTGAGCAAGTGAGGTTAGTGGCATCTATGAAAATTCTTAAGGGATTCAATTGGGGATGATTTCCAGGTCCGACTGTCTGGGTGGACAACATAAGAGTTGATTGCATTTCTTACAGGCAGCACGGCTTGAATAGGCTAATTTGGTGTTTCTGCACTTTTCTGGTTGACAGTCGATTAAGTCGACAAAAGGGTGATGGTTTAGGTTTCAGAGTGGAGTTTGGTCGTCAGAAACTCAAAAAAATAACTAAGTGTGTGAGCAATCGAAATATGCATAGGTGATCATACAACACACACTCACATGAATTGACGACGAAATGCCCCAAACCATCCAGACACACATGTTCAACATGAATGATCAATAGTGTAAGTGACAAGTGTGACACTCATGATTGATCATTCATGATCTAGATGATGCTTGTGTGACAGTGAATGTGACTCTATGTGTGAGTGTGACAGATGCTTTTATAGCAAACACAATAAGCAAAAACAAAGTGAAGACTTTGAGCATAACTAGAACATGGTCACAAACATAACTTAGACATCATCATGTAGAGAATTGAATGCAATGAACAGGCAAGGTGGATGTAAAGACTCACACGAGCTCATGGAGTGAACTTGAGTGTGTGCATTCATCAAGTGAAATTCTTCAAGGGAGGCTCCGAAATTGGCGCAGGCCGAAATTTTGGAGGGTGGTTATAGCCGCTACAACACTTGGCGACACACTAGTAGAACTCCAGCTTCTCTATTTTGGTCCATTACTAGCATAGGGCCTTGGTCTTTTAGGGAGTATTGAAACATTGTGAAGGTTACTTTAGTTTCCCCATTTAGCCCATGGACATACATGGTTCACCCTTTGTCAACTTAGTCAAACATAATCAAAAGTTTAGCTTAGATATCAACATTTTGAATTCGGAAAGGGTAGTTTATTTCGCAAGTTGAAGATTTTCAGAGTATAAGTTTTCATCTCTGGTGTTGCTCCACTTCTAGCAGGCCCAGACAATACCCCAGCAAATTCATGTAGGAACACACACATTGCTCCACTTCTAACAATCCTGGTTAGTACCCCGGTGGAGTTGCATGCTTCACCTTTCTGCACAAGAAGCCTTTCTTTTCATTCGCCTTTGTATTTTTCAAGAGAACTGTGCATAGGAACTTATTTATTTTTGGGGTGAAAGAGGGATCCCAACTTATTGGGAGCAAAATAGGTTGTTCCTTCAGAGAAGCATGTAATACCTCTGACATAAGTTTGAATTTAGATTTCCCCTTCTCTATTTCTACTAGTTAGATGAGCTTAAACACACAGAGAAGAAGGCTAAGTACATGCATGGGGTTTCACAGTTGGATTGAAACTTCCCTTGTAGACGGTTCATATTTCCATCAGGACTTCATCGGATGAACATTACAACCAAGCACAGAGAAGGCAGACACAAGACTGGCCAAGTGCTGAAGTGTCACAAGTCTCTTCAAATTTCATCCACATAGTCTATTCAAAAGCCAGAACGTAATAGTTGGCAGCACTTATTTCGGGAAACAAAAATAGTAATATACTAATATACTAAACAAACAAAACAAATGTAAACAAAAATAGTAAGCAAAGCAAAGCAAAAGCATAAGTAAAAGCATAAGTAAAAGCGAAAGCAAAGCGAGTAAGAAAACACATGAGCAAGGAAACAAACAAACATGCAAAACAAGAAAGCAAACTGAAAGTAAACACTACTCCTACTCCTAAGATAATGGTGCATGTGCCTGATCCTGTAAAGTGATATTTCCAATGCATCCTCCCGCGCATTGGTTGATCCATGTTGGTGAAGGCTTGGTCTGCGAGTAACCCAGTTGTGCGAACAAGAAAATGTGAAAGATACAACAATGAAAACAGGCACACTCCAAACTTACAAGTGTCCATAGAACAAAAATGAGTGAAAGCGCATGTCATTAAATCTGTGGACTTGCCATGGTGTTGTGCTACACTACATGTAGATGTTGAGTGTATGCATTCCATTGACCATGATATGTAAGAAAACTTGAGAAAGGTAGACCACTTGTGTTGCACAAGTGTGCTTGCTATGTAAGATTCCTCCAATGCATGAGCGATGGGATCATGTAGTTCACATGGAAGAAGTAAAATCTGAGTGTTAGATTGATATTGAGTGCATATAGATGAGTGATGAGGAGCCTTGTGTTTGAATGATTCCTAATCAAAAGATAAACCAACCTCAGGATAGTGAGGGATTGACATAACGATCAACTTGGGCTGAAGTGCCTCGATAGTTTGTGGGGCTTTGACTTCGATGATAGACGGATATTCGTAGACTAGTGGCTTAAATGGATTAACAACAAATGAATCATTGTGATCAGATGATGAGGTGAAGAGATCACGACAACCAAGATCAAAAAATTCAAGATGTTGGTCAACATCCTTATGGTTTGATGAGTCGCACAGAGGGGTAGAAGGATCTTCATAGACCAGTGGCTTAGATGGATTAACAACGAGTGAATAAACATTGTGATCAGATGATGAGGTGAAGAGATCACGACAACCAAAATCAGAAAATTTAGGATGTTGGTCGGCATCCTTATGGTTTGATGAGTCACACAGAGGGGTATATGAGAAGGAAGTATGTTCACCCTCTGTGTTTCCATAAAGAGAATATTAAAGATCAAGTGGATTTTCAATGAATGATTGGTCCTCTCCATTGTTGTATGATGGCCCAACATCCAGCAAGTCCTCCGAGTGATCAACAGTGAGTGCATCTGTGGATGAAGACACACATGCGAAATCATGTATGGCAGGTTCACCAAAGATGTTAGGAAAGAATGGAGGGGGCTCAGAAAGAAGGGAGTCATCCTTCGTCGAGTGTTGATGCTCAAGCTCGCACTCATACTCTTCATGAATGACAACACATGTTGGTTGTGCAACACCAACTCCGTCAATGGATTGTTCCTCCCTCCCAACAAGTGAAGATTCCAGAATGGACAAACACAAGACATCATCATCCAGAGGAACACTCGGGTGTGAATACAGAGGTCATAGAATAGAATTCATATGAGAACGCGAAGGACTCACAACCAAATCTCCGCAAAAATTAAGTGAAATTATGTTGAGAGTATGTGAAAGATGAAAAAGTGAGTGAGAATGATCCTCAACATCACTCGGCAATGCTGGAGTTATTGGATGAAAGGATGGCGGACAGTCAGTCGAGACAGTGACCACATCAACATGAGATTGCGTAGCTCCATCAATGAAGAATGTTGAGCAAGGCTTGACCTCAAGCTTCTTCTTGCGATGAGTATATTTCTTAAGGCAATAATCAAACTGATCCCAAAGATAGAAAAATTTCATCTGGCTGCTCGGAGCTTGAAATAGCAAGTCACGGAAGCGCTGCCAAAAATTAATAACCGATTCATGGGGAGCCTTCCATTGCTGTAACAGTTTTAGGTCAAGATTGTCTAGATCAAAATGATAGAAAGTGTCTTCAATAAGATCACAGAATTGTTCAAATGAGTGCATGTTGTCAGCCGGTAGGTTGAGCAACCAACGAAATGGGGATTCGCAAAGTGTGTATGCAAGTAGTAAACAACTTGTTTGTCAAAAAATTCATCTTCCTCATGAAGCATGGAAATAAAGTCATATAAGTACCTAGGCTATGCCACTTCGGCTTCACAATCATACATGTAAGTGGACAAGAGTTCAAACAACTCCCCCATGATGGAGACATCTTCACGATTCAAAAAACATCACGGAGGGAGAAGAGTGAAAGATTCCATGAAAGATATGTAAAGGTTCAAAACTCGATAAGAGGACACAGCTTGTCATCTAGCCCTCCTTCTAGCACCATAAATGTTGACGGAGTTGGACCCACCAACATTCAGGGGATCACCCCTGTATGAAGTCCCAACTAGACCTCACACAGTTTGGTCTAGGAGTCCCATCCGATATGATGGCCCAGTTGCCATTGTCTTAATGATTTGCCTCAACTCTTGCTTGTCAGCACATGAGAGTGGTCTTCTTTGTCTTTAGCAAGTGAGGTTCACGTGCCTGGTGAGTGTAAGTGTACTCATGTTAATGGTTCTTTCACTGTGAGGGGAAGAGGGTGAAGGTGACTTCCACATTGAAAGGGATTAGTCCCAACTCGGCTAGGAACACACAACACAACAGGACATACATAGCTTCCGATGGAGTAGTCCACATGGATGCGGCAGTCACAACATACAAGATAAGATAACACATACAACACCCACTGATTAGTCCAAAAACGTGCAATGGTTGTTATAGAAAGGTTCATGTGAAAATTCTGTCTGATGTTCGGCAGAGCAGTCGACACGGACATGACAACATTAACAACATATACAACACATTTCATTAATAGATTATGCATTACAACAAATGAAATAGTTCAGATGTAGAACACAAGTTAAAACAACATGCATTACAAGTGTTAAAGATCAGTCTTACAACAAATACAATACATGTGTGAAAACGTGTTGGCTTATTAACAGGCTTCTGAATTAAGCGAAGGTTCCAAGACACATCGTTACACCATACATCACTAACCCCGTCAGCGAGGCATTGGAGCCACTACTTACTCCTCAAAGAAGATATTACAGACTATCTTACTATGTGGGAGGAGTTGAGGTGAAAAGTCCTTTCTATGTACAAATGAGGGGGTATTTATAGCCAAGGATGAAACTAACCCTTGTGGTTGTTCAACTACCCTCATGACTGTTCGACTTCCATGAATTTTGACTTACATGACTCTTCATTCACAAGTGGGTCTCTTGGACTTCCACGTTACATCACATTGATTGACAACATAGCCCATAGTGGATATGTGGGTGACATGACTCGACATGACTTGACATGACAGTGTTGTTACATTGCTACTACTGGAGTGTATGTCGAGCTACAGTGCTACTCGGTGATGGATGTCTTCATGATCTATCATAGCTTCACCTCCGCATGGAAAAGTGCGCGGAGTATTTGATGGTCTTTGGTTCACTTGATGAAGCTTTAGCATGTTGTTCCTTGCTTTCATGCTAGAAGGCTTGACAGGCTCAAATGTTCACGAAGGTGCATGTTCATCATGTTCACCCACTTCGCATGCTTCGTTCGTTCGTCTGTTGGTGGACCTGTCCTTCTGTATGTGCTCCCTTTGTTCATCCCATTCACCATCGTGCCATGTTTGTTGGTGTCCCTGTACCTATAGTCACTCATGATGAGATGACATCAAATCCAAAATCTCCCAGTCGACCATGACACATGATCATTTCAGATGCAGGTGACCAGGAGAGGTAGCAAGATTTTGAAGCAAGCTGATGGCCCCAAGCACTGCTGATGAAAATTGCACAAGAGTCACTGAGTGATGAAGATGGGAAAACTAAGTCGATAATGACTATCTGTGAGGTCTGACTCTGTTGTGAGGAAAAATTGTGCAAATTTTGGGAGGGATGATATGGGTTGCAGGAAGGTAAGGCAAACATGTTCTACACATTTTTCGGAATGAACAATCAGTAGGGTCTAGATAGCCAGATTTTTGCAATTTTCCAGAGGAGCAGGCCAGGCTACATGATGGGTCACTTGGCAGGGATTGCGTAGTTTTCTTGGGGAACTGCCTTGGAGATTGGCAACTAGAACTACATAATTCCCAGAGGGAACTGCTAGCCTGCTACTAGGGTCATTAGCAACTATAATTGCGCAATTTTAAGAGGGAACTACCAGTTGGCTTCGGGGGTCACTGAAAACCAGAACTGTGCAATTCCCAGAGGGAACTACCAGTTGGCTGTGAGGGTCACTAGAAACCAGAATTGCGCAATTCCCAGAGGGAATGGCCAGTTGGCTGCTCAGTCACTAGTAGCAGAAACTATGCCATTCCCAGAGGGAACTAGCAGTCTGCTGCTATGAGCTGCTAGCAAGGAAATGCACTGAGGTCGAGAGGCTTACCTGTTGATCATCTCTACACAATTTCTGAGATGAACAACCAATCGACTATTCGAATGATTCACTGGGAAAAATGAGTAATTTTCTGAAGGAGACAAGGACTAGCACTTGGTGTCTATCCAGCCTGTCTACACAATTTCCTGAATCATTTGAGCTAGTGAGGTCAGTGGCCTCTTCACAAATTTTGAAGGGAGTCACTCCGGGGTGACTGCCAGGTCCAACTGTCTAGGTGGCCAACATGAGAGTTGATTGTGTTGCTTGCTGGAAACACAACCTGAATAGGCTAGCTTGGTGCTTCTATGCTTTTCTGGTTGACACTCAATCAAGTCGACCACGGGGTGATGGTCTGGGTGTCAGAGTGGAGTTTCGTTGTCAGAACTTTAGCAAAATGACTAAGTGTGTGAATAATCGAAAGATGCATAGGTGATCATACGAACATACACTAACAAAATTTGATGACAAAACGACCCAAACCATCCAGACACACATGTTCAACATGACTGACGAACGATGTAAGTGACTCCGTGTGTGAGTGCGACAGATACTTTCATAGCGAACAAAATAAGCACATAAGAAGTGAAGACTTTGAGCATAACCAGAACATGGTTGCAAGCATGACTTAAACATCAACATGTAGAGACTTGAATGTAATGAAAAAGCAAGGTGGATTTAAAGACTCACATGAGCTCATGGAGTGAACCTGAGTTGTGCAGTCATCAAGTGAAACTCTTCAAGGGGGGCTCCGAAATTGCTCCAGGCCAAAATTTTGGAGGGTGGTTGTAGCTGCTACAACAGAATGTAGAAATTCTAACTGTAGATTAATCTAATTATGTAATATAACTAAAGCAAAATACTATAATATACTTCTACTATCAATTTGCGAAAGCTTAAAATTGAGCAAGATTGAGCTAAACACATATAACCAGAAGAATAAGAATCAATGCACGTGAAACACAAAAAATACTCAGGGGAAAGCCTTAGCTAAAAACCCTGCTATCTGTATTATCATACAAGATGGATATATCTCAGAATTACACAAATGTTTATCTCTCATAACTAGCTAGCTCTTTGTACAATCCTCTTGGATTCTCATAGGAAAACAAGGCTTCTCAGAAACCTTCTCCTCAGCCCTCCAAGCCTCCTATTTCCTTGCGCTATTTCTCATGGGTGATCCTACTGTTACCAATTGTAACACTGATCACTCACACTAATCTCACACCCTTTAAAATTGTGCGATCCTCAAGGAACCTTGTTCCTTCTGCATGGATGAGTTTCCTTTACAGGAAAACTCATGCAACTAATAGTAACCTATCCCTGTCTTTAATCTCAATTGAGTCTTTCTCTGAATAGACATGCATGAGTTATTTATGAGAGAATCTTCAATTATCTGGAGTAAACTAGTTTGATGCATGCATGCATTAACTAACTGAACTCACAATTAGTTCCTCAAACTGTTTGGAACTAATTTAACTGGACATAACTCAGTTAACTGAGATAACTAATTACAAATCAAATACAACTCATCCTTATGTCCTTAATTAAGGTATAATCTCCTTAATTTAAGGGATAACTGTTGCATGACTTCACAAAAAATTCTAGCTTGAATTTCTCCAACTAATTAATCCAAGATGAATTAATTAATTATTTTTCAAGCAGCTGGTGAGACTAAATTCGAATTTTAATTCAAGGAAAAAATAAAATTGGAATATTCTGAATGTTATTTTTAGCATTTCTTGTTGCTATTCTCAACACTCCCTCTCAACAAGAAAGGAATTTAACTCAATCACAATCCTTAACCTTTGGAATGTTCTGCATGCAACACTTATCCCTAGTGTTGTTGCTCCAACAACTCTAGAAAGAAAAAATATCTAACCTGAATTAGTATGCTGCATCCATCATCAAAGTCTCTCACTGTTATTGCCTCTGTCAACTGAAAACTATGCGCCTTTGCTAACTCATCCTTTCTACATTGTTGTCAATCCTTCTCTGCACTCTTCAGTATCTGACTGCTCTAGCCTCTGTCACTTTGATCTCTAACTGCGTCAATCCCACTGATTCCTCCTGCTACATCTGTGTTGTTGCTAGTCCTTTCTCCTAGCACTACATCCACACTACACCTCTTCTCATCCTGTTGCATCGTGCTTCGCACTGCTGCATTGAAACTCTGTTACTGAGAAGTAAGTAACTGATCTCCCAACTGACCTCCCTGTTGGGCTAGAAACACCCTCTGATGCTCAAGCTCCCTTTGTCGCTCCATCTACATCCGTCTCTACCCACTCAGTCAATCCTGCTACTCCTCGTCGAGGCTCCCGTAGCAAGGTCTAATCAAAGAGTTCGGGTACCTCAAGGATCATGCCCCAATTTCAGCCTACATGGGACTATCACTTCACATCACCCCACCTCACACCTGGAGGTATGGCTGCATGTGAACCCTCTGTTGACTTCTTCAATTGTGGCTCCTCCACAATTGTCTGAGACTTCTTTTGGTGCTGCATGTTGAGAGGTAATTTACTCTCCCTCTCAACCACTAAGTCTCTAACATTGGCCTTGCTCCTCAAGGCTTTGCATGCATCTTGAACCTCAAGAGCATATAGGTTCTGAACTCATGAACTGATCTGTTTCACATGTCCCGTGGTGATGTGTCTAAGGAAAACCTTTCCCTTACTAAAGATAACATCGTAGCCTTTGTCCTCCAACATCGCGATTGATACCGAATTTTTCTTTAGTCTAGGTACATACTTCACATCTGCCAAGGCGATAGAAGCTCCATGCTCCCTCTGAAAAGTAATTGTGCCCACTCTTGAAAACATTATACCTTTCATCGTCACCCATCTCTATGTGCATCTTGAGGTCCTTCTCCTCCAAGGTACTTAATAAAATTTTATCGCTGGTCATGTGGAATGAGGCTCCATTGTCAAGAAACCAACCACAACCCATTATCAAAGACACCATGCATGTAATGAGGGTGAAGTCCATTTCGAACTAAGAGGCCAATGCCTCACCTTTAGATCCTTCCAAGGATCCCTTTTTGGACTTCTTCGATGGGTATTTTGTCGAATAATGACCCATCTCATGACAATTAAAGCATATCACTTTAGATTTGTCACCCTTCTTCCCTCCATGAGAAGAACTTGATTTGGGATGATAATCCTTCTCCTTCCCTTTCCTTGCCTTACTTTCTACGGCCAGATTTTCTTCATCATCCTTGGATAAAGAACCATCTCATGTGTTACTCCTGATCTCCTCCTGCATGAGATCCGACCACAGTCATTCCCAATCTAACAATTTCTCTCTTCCATTCACTGAGTCCTGGTAGCTATGCCAACTCTTAGGAAGACCGAGGAGAGAAAGACTCACAATATCATCATCGGATGTCATTATTCCTACACTTCCAAGCTCATTTATGCAGGTGGTGAGCTTGTTCAGATATATAGAAATAGTGTTGCCCTTTTTACACTTGATTTTCCGAAGCTTGTCCTTCAGTGCCAACTTTCTATGGATGTTATTGTTCTGATATAAGTCCTTCAATGTCTTCCACATTGAGAACGGAGTTTCCTTCCCATGGAGACTCGAGACAATATGGTCTTGAACTCCCTCAAGGATGATTCGTCTCACCCTCCCCACACACTTCTTCCATTCAGCCAACTCTTGTGCATTAGCTGCACCTGGGTTGGGGATTCATTGATCAATGAAATCCTTCAAACCATTGTCTTCTAATACCACTTCCATGTGATCTTTGCATTCTATGTAGTTCGAGTTGCCATCCAAGGCATACTCAAGTCTCAAGCCATAGAACGCCATTGACCAACCTAAAGTATGAGATGGATTCAATTTGTACCTTCAATCCCGAACTTCAAACTTCGAATTCCTTCTCAGTATACTGTTCACAGCTCTGATACCATGTAGAAATTTTGACTGTAGGTTAATTTGATAATGCAATATAATTAAAGCAAAATACCATAATCTACTTCTACTATCAATTTGTGGAAGCTTAAGATTGAGCAAGATTGAGCTGAACATATATGACCAAAAGAAGAAGAATCAATGCACATGAAACACAGAAAATACTCAGGGAAAAGCCTCAACTAAAAACCCCGCTATCTATATTATCATACAAGGTGGAAATATCTTAGAATTACACAAAGCCTTAGCTCTCATAGCTAGCCAACTCTTAGTACAATCCTCCTGGATGCTCACAGGCAAAAAAGGCTTCTCAAAAACCTTCTCCTTAGCCCTCCAATCCTCCTATTTCCTTGCGATGTTTCTCCTAGGTGATCCTACTATTACCAAGTGTAACACTGATCACTCACACTGATCTCACACCCTACAAAACTGTGCAATCCTCAAGGAACCTTGTTCCTTCCGCATGGATGAGTTTCCTTTATAGGAAAACTCATGCAACTAATAGTAACCAATCCCTGTCTTTAATCTCAGCTGGGTCTTTCTCTGAATAGATGTGCATGAGTTATTTATGAGAGAATCTTCAGTTATCTAGAGTACAACAGTTTGATGCATGCATGAATTAACTGACTGAACTCACAATTATTTCATCAAACTATTGGAACTAATTTTACTGGACATAACTCAGTTAACTGAGCTAACTAATTACAACTCAAATACAACTCATCCTTATCTCCTTAATTAAGGGATAATCTCCTTAATTTAAGGGATAATTGTTGCATGACTTCACAAAAACTTCTAGCTTGAATTTCTCCAACTAATTAATCCAAGATGAATTAATTAATTATTTTTCAAGCACCTGGTGAGACTAAATTCGAATTTTAATTCTCAATTTTAATTCAAGGACAAATTAAAATTGGAATATTGTGAATGTTATTTTTAGTATTTCTTATTGCTATTCTCAACACAGAAGGTGAGAAATATGTATCCAATTATTTTGATGCATTTTGCTACCGAATCCTAATCCAAGAGCTAGAATCAACATAAATATGGTCTCTGAAGCTGGAGATGGAGTGATAGCAAGTGGTGTATTAAAGTTCCATGCAAATAATGTATTTATTTCAGGACATGATGGTGGTACAGGAGCATCTCGCTGGACATGAATAAAAAATGTTGGGCTGCCATGGCAAATTGGGCTAGTAGAGACTCATAAGAGAGTGTTGGATAATGACTTGTTTGATCGTACAATTATACAAGCATATGATCAATTGAAAAGGAAGAGAGGTTGTCATAGTTGCTCTCCTTGGTGCAGTAGAGTTTGATTTTAGTACATCACCCCTTATCAGTCTAGGTTGCTTCATGATGTGCAAATGTCGCAAACGCACATTTCTATTAGATATTTCTACTGAGGATCCTATTTTAAGGGAAAATTTTGCAAGAGAATCAGAACATGTCATCAATTATTCTTCATGCTTATTGAAGAGGTTTGTGAACTTATGTTTGAGATGGGTTTCAAAATTGTAAAGGATATGGTCGACCATGCATATATGCTAGATATGGGTAAAGAGGTTATAGATAATAATGATAAGCTTGAAAATTTCAATCTTTCTTTGCTACTTTGGCCTGCAGTGGAGATTTGCCAAGAAGTTGCTCAACATTGTGTTCAGGGCCAAGATTATGGTCTAGATATGGCCTTGGACCAAGAGTTGATCATGATTTCAAAGGAAACTCTAGAGAAAGGTATACATGCTTACATGGAGATGCCCATAAGGAATATTAATAGAGATTTTGGTACAATGCCTAGCCACGAAGTTACAAAAGGATACAATATGACAGGTTTACCCACAGACATGATTCTTGTAAAATAATAGACAGTGCAGGTTAGATCCTTGGGGCATTCCTTTGTTCAAGTGTTACCCTAGATTTGGAAGAGGACATAAGTGATTATGTTTGTAAGGGTTTATAAGGAGACAAGATAGTGGTTTACCCTCCTAGAGGAAGCTAGTTTGATCCTAAAGAAAACATTTTCATTGGGAATGTTGAGAAGGAATGCAGAGAACGATGTCAAAGGAGAGATGAGGAATGTAGGGCTACCTGTTCTAAACAATTCAGGAATATGAGGAGAGATTCAAGAAGCCAATTTTTTAGAAATAAAAGGATTGCATAGTGTTGGTTTGTGATATGAGAAATCAAAAATCTGTTGTTTTGAAATTGAGTGGTAAAATTAAGGTGATATATGCAGAATTAGAGGTAGCATGTACATGTTGGAAATTGGAAAAAGATGAGCTTTCATCACAGATTGTAGCAGCAAGACAGGGGAATGAGGAGATAAGTAAGAGTAGTCAAAGGGAAGAGTAAGCATGGAACACTGACAAGGAGAAGATTTTATCTTCATTGGATGCCTATGAGAAACAAATTGAGGAGATGGCAAAGGAAAACGAAAGGCTCTTATTTCAATCTAGAGAAGAAAAGATTGAATTGGAATCCAGATTGAATATGCGAAGGACATGGGAATTACTTGAATAGAAACAATTGGGGATTTATGAAAGGGGAAATTTGGACAAAAATGTTGCAGAGCTGCAAACAAAACTTGGTTTGATAATCAATGAAAAGGGATTACTGAACTAGAAAAATAGAGAGTTGAGCAGTGAAGAAAAGTGCTTAAGGGCCTAGTTGAAATTACATAATGCTATACTGACTTAGTTAGAAAATGGGATGGAGAAAAATGAAAGTGTTCAATGTCATTGGATGAGTGAAAATATTGACTTGCAATTCAAATTGAATGAAGCCAAGGAAAAAATTCAGTATTTGCTTAGAAAAATTGAAGAAGAGAGGCATTTGAGAGATGAGGAAAAGAGCTATTTTGTAGAGCTACAAGAACATTTTGAGTTCATGTCTGGTGAAATGGAATTCATGGTCAAAAATTTTATAGAGCTATGCACTAAAGTGAATTTATTGAAGACCCGAGAGAATTAGTATAATGCTACACTGATTTGTATGGAAGAAAAAATGCTAGCTTCCACCAATGATGAGATATTATAATCTTTGGCTACAAAGGTTGCAACAAGGGAAATTGATATTAACCACTTCTAGCAACAGGTGCATGAAAGATCCAAACAATGATTAACTTTATTTGATCAATACAGGGAAACACAAAATTCTCTTTAACAGGAGGAGATGGATTGCACAGGGTGTTTGCTACAAAAACAAAATAAGAGAGTTGAAGTTGAAGAGTTGAAGATTCTTGTCCATTCTCTGAACAAATTTGTTGCATTCAAAAAATATTGTATACTTGACATTTCATATAATATAATTCATTTGGTTGAAATTATTTATAGTTGTATTTGATATTATTTAGCATAATTGTAATTAACATATGTGACTTTGCATTTTCATATTAGATGAACATGCACATTGTATGACATTTTTTTAATTTAGTCACAAAATCATACTAATTAATTTATGTTGGTTAATAATGAACACATAAAATCAATCTAAAACTACTAAATTAGTAGTTTATATTGATTAATAATGAACACAAATAAAGTTAATATACGACTAAATTAGTTGTTTATAATGATTATTAATGAAAGTAAATGAAATGAATATAAGTTATTAAATTAGTCGTGTATATAATGAATATGAAACTACCAAAAAAAAAGATAAATGACTCTTGTAACTGATAAATTTGTGGTTACAAATGACGACTAAATTTTGCATATATACGACTATTAGTAGCTAATTTACAATATCTTATAACACGACCGAAATTTAGTCCTATTTCTTCGGTCATTAATTGGTTTCAAACAATGACTATTAGTAGCTAATTTATAGTATCTTATAATGCGACCAACATTTTGGTCATATTTCTTTGGTCATTAATTTGTTTTCTTGGGTGATCATGTAGTAATATATTTTGTCATGTATTTGGTCATTAATTATGAAAATTAATGACTAAATTAATGCCAAAATTTACGACTAAGTATACTACTAGAAGATAAAATTGAGACAACCAATTAATGACTAAACTAGATACAACTAAAAGTTGGTTGCATTATACAAGACTGTAAATTAGCCACTATTGGTCACTGATTGAAAAATAGTCATTTATATGAAAATTTTAGTCTTTTTAAGTAATTAATTAGCGATTTTATACTAGTGAAGGGCTCCAAATCATTTGTTCCAACCCACAACCATAAGGAATTATGAGCACCAACCATAAAACAATCAAGTGGAAAACCCACAACACCATGTCTATCTAGGAAATTGCAAGGAAAGGCTAAAACCATTGTCAATCCAAACAAATCTCCATGCCAATGATAACACATAACCAAAAAATCACATGCATATACCATGCTTCCATAAACCAAAAAATATCATACATGCAACCTGTTACCTAAAAAACAATCAAATTATAGTCATTGATCCTATTGTTCCCTTGTGTTTTCCTACTTTCCTTTCCCTTCTTTCCTCCAAACCCAAGTGAATGCTAAAGTGTTCCAAGCATTCTCCAAGAATGTTGTAATTGTGCAAGAGTATGATAGAATGAGAGAATAGAAGAGAACTCAAACCAAAACTATCAAAATACCAAACTGACATAAACCATGAACTGATCCTCATAAGCCTTTTTATCAATAAGGCCTCTATTTTCTTCATTTTCCTTCATTTTCCCTTCAATTTCGCTCTCATGAAAATTTTTGACCCTTCATCTCCCTTTTCTCCTATTTTCCTTTAGTTTATAAATAAAATGCTAACTAATGTCTCTTTTCTTTGCTAATGCCTTTGCCAATTTCCATAGCCATTTATTAAGTACTAGTGATACCCATTACTATGTTTTACCCAACATTCAACTTGGAATACGTGTCCCATGACCTTGGTCTTATTTTTTATTTACATAGGAAATCAAATAGGGGTTGCTACATTACTTGAGGAAGGACTTCCTGCAATCCTAGGCCCAACATTTCCACCAATTATATGGGGATTTGATATCCAATTTTAAAACAAAACAAAATAGGGAACTAGGGAGTAATTTTTCCAATTACGAATGTATCAAGATTATTGACATGAAATACCTTTTTGAGTTGAACCCACAAGTACAATTTCTAAATTCAAAGGAAAAGGTGTTTTAAAGGGACGTAATGTTTTTAAAAACATTCTAAAGGAAATGAACATAGTATTTTCACCCCAAGTCTTGTCCATAAAAGATAAAAATTAATTGGTATAAAGAGTGGTTATTGAATGAAATTTGAAATCTAAAACTCTCTCTCTTTCATTGGAGGAAGACTCACTTGACAACCTCTTAATACTCTTCTCAATGAGATATCCCCAAATCATGATTGGGATGGGAGTAACAAGGAGGCTTTGAAGGTGATATTGTTCCCACCCTCCTTTTCCATAAGGTGGGCCACAACAAAATCAATTGCTTCGGGGAATTTTCCATGTTTTATCCTCTTCTAATAGAAAATACTATATGATCACAGGAGTCTGAAACTTATATAAGAATTACCAATAAGGTCTAATGCCCTCTCATAATAGTTGTAATAACAATTTTTAATCCATGCATTCATTAACCATTCATACATTCATCAAAACATGTCAAGATCCAGGTTGGAAATTGGAAAAAGATGAGCTATCATCACAGATTGTGGCAGCAATACAAGGGAATGAGGAGATAAGTAAGAGTAGTCAAAGGGAAGAGTAAGCATGGAACACTGACAAGGAGAAGATTTTATCTTCATTGGATGCCTATGAGAAATAGATTGAGGAGATTGCAAAGGAAAATGAAAGGCTCTTATTTCAATCTAGAGCAGAAAAGATTGAATTGGAATCCAGATTGAATATGCAAAGGACATAGGAATTACTTGAACATAAACAATTGGGGATTTATGAAAAGGGAAATTTGGACAAAATTTTTGTAGAGCTACAAACAAAACTTGGCTTGATAATCAGTGAAAAGGGATTACTGAACCAGAAAAATAGTGAGTTGAGCAATGAAGCAAAGTGCTTAAGGGCCTAGTTGAATTTACATAATGCTATACTGACTTAATTAGAAAATGGGATGGAGAAAAATGAAAGTGTTCAACGTCATTGGATGAGGGAAAATATTGACTTGCAATTCAAATTGAATGAAGCCAAGGTAAACATTCAGTATTTGCTTAGAAAAATTGAAGAAGAGAGGCATTTGAGAGATGAGGAAAAGAGCTATTTTGCAGAGCTGCAAGAACATTTTGAGTTCATGTCTGGTGAAATGGAATTCATGGTCAAAAAGTTTATAAAGCTATGCACTGAAGTGAATTTGTTGAAGACCCAAGAGAATTAGTATAATGCTACACTGATTTGTATGGAAGTAAAAATGCTAGCTCCCACTAATGATGAGATATTATAATCTCTGCCCACAAAAGTTGCAACAAGAGAAATTGATATTAACCACTTTTGGCAACAGGTGCATGAAAGATCCAAACAATGATTAAATTTATTTGATTAATACAAGGAAACACACAATTCTCTTTAACAGGAGGAGATGGATGGCACAGGGTGTTTGCTACAGAAACAAAATAAGAGAGTTGAAGTTGAAGAGTTGAAGATTGTCGTGCATTATCTGAACAAATTTGTTGCATTCAAAAAACTATTGTATACTTGACATTTCATATAATATAATTCATTTGGTTGAAATTATTTATAGTTGTATTTGATATTATTTAGCATAATTGTAATTAACATATGTAACTTTACATTTTCATATTAGATGAACATGCACATTGTATGACATTTTTTTAATTTAGTCACAAAATCATACTAATTAATTTATGTTGGTTAATAATGAACACAAAATCAATCTAAAACTACTAAATTAGTAGTTTATATTGATTAATAATGAACACAAATAAAATTAATATACGACTAAATTAGTCGTTTATAATGATTATTAATGAAGGTAAATGAAATGAATATAAGTTATTAAATTAGTCGTGTATATAATGAATATGAAACTACCAAAAAAAAAGATAAACGACTATTGTAACTGATAAATTTGTGATTACAAATGATGACTAAATTTTTTATATATACGACTATTAGTAGCTAATTTACAGTATCTTATAGCACAACCAAAATTTAGTCATATTTTTTTGGTCATTAATTGGTTTCAAACAATGACTAAAATTTGCATATATATAACTATTAGTAGCTAATTTATAGTATCTTATAATGCGACCAACATTTTGGTCATATTTCTTTGGTCATTAATTAGTTTTCTTGGGTGATCATGTAGTAGTATATTTTGTCATGTATTTGGTCATTAATTGTGAAAATTAATGACTAAATTAATGCAGAAATTTACAAATAAATATACTACTAGATGATAAAATTGAGACAACTAATTAATGACTAAACTAGATACAACTAAAAGTTGGTTGCATTATAAAAGACTGTAAATTAGCCACTATTGGTCACTGATTGAAAAATAGTCATTTATATGCAAATTTTAGTCTTTTTTAGTAATTAATTAGTGATTTTAAACTAGTGAAGGGCTCCAAAGCATTTGTTCCAACCCACAACCATAAGGAATTATGAGCACCAACCATAAAACAATCAAGTGGAAAACCCAAAACACCATGTATATTTAAGAAATTACAAGGCAAGGCTAAAACCATTGTCAATCCAAACAACTCTCCATGCCAATGATAACACAACCAAAAAATCACATGCATATACCATGCTCCCATAAACCAAAAAATATCATACATGCAACCCGTTACCTAAAAAACAATCAAATTGTAGTCATTGATCCTAATGTTCCCTTGTGTTTTCTTGCTTTCCTTTGCCTTCTTTCCTCCAAACCCAAGTGAATGCTAAAGTGTTCCAAGCATTCTCCAAGAATGTTTTAATTGTGCAAGAGTATGAGGGAATGAGAGAATAGAAGAGAACTCAAACCAAAACTATCAAAATACCAAATTGACATAAACCATGAACTGATCCTCATAAGCCATTTTATCATTAAGGCCTCTATTTTCTCCATTTTCCTTCACTTTCCCTTCAATTTCCCTCTCATGCAAATTTTTGACCCTTCATCTCCCTTTTCTCCTATTTTCCTTTAGTTTATAAATAAAATGCTAACTAATGTCTCTTTTTCTTTGCTAATGCCTTTGCCAATTTCCATAGCCATTTATTAAGCACTAGTGATACCCATTACTATGTTTTACCCAACATTCAACTTGGAATATGTGTCCCATGACCTTGGTCTTATTTTTTATTTACATAGGAAATAAACCAGGGGTTGCTACATTACTTGAGGAAGGACTTCCTCCAATACTAGGCCCAACATTTCCACCAATACTATGGGGATCTGATATCCAATTTTAAAACAAAACAAAATAGGGAACTAGGGAGTAATTTTTCCAACTACGAACGTATCAAGATTATTGACATGAAATACCTTTTTGAGTTGAACCCACAAGTACCATTTCTAAATTCAAAGGAAAAGGTGTTTTAAAGGGACGTAATGTTTTTAAAAAAATTCTAAAGGAAATGAACATATTATTTTCACCTCAAGTTTTGTCCATAAAAGATAAAAATTAATTGGTATAAAGAGTGGTTATTGAATGAAATTTGAAATCTAAAACTCTCTCTCTTTCATTGGAGGAAGACTCACTTGACAACCTCTTAATACTCTTCTCAATGAGAGATCCCCAAATCATGATTGGGATGGGAGTAACAAGGAGGCTTTGAAGGTGATGTTGTTCCCACCCTCCTTTTCCATAAGGTGGGCCACAACAAAATCAATTACTTCGGGGAATTTTCCATGTTTTATCCTCTTCTAATAGAAAATACTATCTTATCGCAGGAGTCTAAAACTTATCTAAGAATTACCAAGAAAGTCTAATGCCCTCTCATAATAGTTGTAATAACAATTTTTAATCTGTGCATTCATCAACCATTCATACATTCATCAAAACATGTCAAGATCCATAAGTAATATGAATCACATAACCAACATGTAACCAACATAGAAACCATGGCAACTCAACCATAATATTGCGAACATTATCGCTACAAATATACATGAATCACAATAGAATAATATCTCTTATTAACATATGAAAATACTAACCATGTTAGGGACTTCCATGTACCACTTGACCATATATTGGGTTGAACCAAAACTCTCTTTCAACCAATCACCCCCACACCATATTCTAAGCATGAATGTGGTATTTCATGGAATAAATCAAAATAAAACCAAACCAGGGCTTCTAGAGGCCAAACCACCTCAACTCTCAACCACAATGATTCCACCTCCATGGTCGGAAATCATTAACACTAACCATATTGATGTCTACCTAAGTTGTTCAGGGCTCCAGGAACTAGTAACTCAACCCACAACCTTCTAGTAATCTAAAGCATTTGTCCAACCCAGCTCTAGGGTCTAGTAACTAATCCCACTAAGGGTTCGAGAATGTTTGTCCCAACCTAGGCTCTAGTACTAGTAACTCAACCCAAGTTGTCCCAAGGATTCTAGAGAATTTGTTCCAACCCGTAGCCATAAGGAATTATGAGCACCAATAAAAAAAAATCAAGTGGAAAAACCCATAACACCATGGCTATCCAGGAAATGGAAAGGAAAGGCTAAAACCAATGTCAATGCAAGCAAATATCCATGCCAATTACAACACATAACTAAAAAATCACATGCATATACCATGCATCCATAAACCAGCAAGGAAATCATACATGCAATGTGTTACCTACAAAGAAATCCAGTTGTAGCCATTGATCCAGATGTTCCCTTGCACTTTCCTTCTTTCCTTTGCCTTCTTTCTCTAAACCCAACTTAATGCTAAAATTGCTCCAAACATTCTCCCAGAATTCTCTTTGTGTGCAAGAGTATGAGAGAATGAGAGAATAGAAGATAGCTCAACCCAAAACAGTCCCAAGGATAAACTAAAAAAAGTCATGAACTGATACCCAGAAGCCATTTTATCATTGAGGCCTATATTTTCTTCATTTTCCTTCATTTTTCCTTGAATTTCCCTTTCAACCAAATGTGTGATCCTTCATCTCCCTTTTCTCCTATTTTCCTTTATTTTATAAATAAAATTCCAATTAATGCCTCTTTTCCTTTGCCAATGCCTTTGTAAATTTCCATAGGCATTTATTAAGCACCAGTGATATCCATCACTATGTTTTACCCAGCAATAAGCTTGCAATACATATCCCATGACCTTGGTATTATTTTCTATTTACATAAGAAATCAACCAAGGGATGTTACAAACCCCTCCCCCTTGGGGGAACACCATCCTTGATGTTTAATGACACTTATGAAACAAAAAACACATGATGCCATGGAGATTTATAACAAAGATCAATGCAACATTTACATAATATCATACTGGAAATACCACGACTAGCCCTAAAATTATCCTTCTAGACCCTATATTAGGTGGGCAGACCTACCTATGGTTTTGTGCATGGATTTCACAGATGCTTTTGGGCATGATGGTTTTCTGCCCACGGTATTTTCTAGATCTGGTTAAGGGAACTACAATTATTTTCTAATCCAAGATTAATGGATTGGGGTTTGTGGATTCTTCGCCATGTATATATATGTATTGTAACATTGAAAGGAATATAATGAAAAATCAATTTGGCAGTCTCGGTTTTGGGATACATGGGAAAATCTCTGTGTATATATGTTTTATGTTTTATGCTCTCACCACTTTTTAGTTTCTGTTTTTTAAGAATTCGTTTGTAGTTGATTCTTGTACAACGTTAAAACCTACATGTAATACAAACCAGTTAATCATATGATCATCATCCTTCATGTATATTTTAAACAATGAAACATGGAAAACATCATGGACTTTCACTGTCATAGGCAGTGCAAGTCAATAGGTCAATGGTCTAATCCTCTCAAGGATCTTGAAAGGTCCGCAATACTGAGGTGTCATCTTGGCACATGATCCAATCCTCAAGGAGCTCCTATTAGGCTTGATGTGAAAGTATGCATGTTCCCCAACCTGAAAATACTTAAATACCATGTGTTCATCTGCATAAATCTTATGTCTATCTTGTGGTGCCTTCAAATTCCTTTTATTCACCTACATTTCTTGTTCCATCTCTACCAACATATCTGGTACAACCAATACCTTGTTCATTGGATCACTATAGTTGATAGAAGTATTACAATTTCTCCCATAAAGTGCCTCAAACAAACTCATATTTAAGGAATCTTGATACCCATTATTATACACAAACTCTACCAGTGGAAGATACTCTTCCCACTTTCGTTGTTGATGCATGAAACACATTCTCAACATGTCCTCAAGAATCTTGTTAATCTTCTCCGTCTATCCATCTTTCTATGGATGATAAGTTGTACTAAAAGCTAACTCTGTCCCCAAACCTGTAAACAACTCTTTCCAAAATCTGGAAGTGAACTAGACATCTCTATCTGACACAATCTTCTTAGGAATACCATGCAACCTCACTATCTCCCTAATGAAAATATGAGCTATGTCACTAGTTGAGTTCATAGACTGAACTGCAATGAAATGAACTACCATGGCCAACTTATCAACCACAACCATGATAGAATAATGCTACTTCGATGTCCTCAAAAAACCTATAATGAAGTCCATGGAAATTACCTCCCATTTCCACTCTGGAATTAGAATCAGCTACAATAAACCACCTGGATGCTTGCACTATGATTTTACCTATTGATAATCGAAACACAATATGATGAAAGCAACCACATCTTTCTTTAGATTCGACCTATTGTAGAACTTCTTCATAATTGCTAAAGTCTTCTAATATCCCAGGTGACTTGAATATGGCTTGAAATGAAATTCCCTCAAGATAAGCTTCTTGAGCTTACTGTTTTCTGGCACATAGATCTTTTCCCTCAATCTTACCAAGCCATTAGTCGTGAGATGATAATCCACATCCTGATCACCTATACCCTGTTTCTATAAATTGTGTCTCAATTGCTGATACCTGTCATCCTATTTTCATGTCTGCAAGTCTGCCTGATATGAACTCATAATTGCAATGTGATTTACATGTACTCTTCTACTAAGAGCATCTGCAACTTGTTCTCCATTCCCTTACTGTACATGATCTCAAAGTAAAACTCACTAAGCGTATCCAACCACCTAGTTTGTCTGGCATTCAGATTAGGTTGGTCAATTAAGTACTTCAACCCACTGTGATCACTCATCAAAATGAACCTCCTGCCAAGAAGATAGTGCCTCCACATCTTCAATGCATGAATGGTCATTTCCAACTCAAGATCATGAGTCACATAATTTTTCTCATGTTCATTCAATTTCCTTGACTTGTAGCATACCACTTGCCCCTCTTGCATCATGCCTCCACCAAGTCTTCTCTTGTAAGCATATGTACACACCATCAACTCTTTATCTGTATCTATAATATTTAGAAGTGGAGTGTTTGTAAGAAATTGCTTTAGATGCTCAAAAATAGTTGCACATTCCTCTGTCCATTCAAATATATTTCCTTTCCTCTGCAAAGATGTAATAGGATAGAGAATATGTTAGAAGCTCTTGATGAACATCCTGTAATAACTTGCTAATCCCATGAATGACCTGAACTCATTGACATTCCTAGGAGTTTCCCACTCCATGATAGCTCTGATATTATTCAGATCCACTGTTATACCTTCCTTGGAAACCACATGTCCCAAGTAATGAAATTTTGTCTGAAATAAACTGCACTTACTAATTTTGGCATACAACTTATTCTCTCTTAGCAATGCCAACTGTTGTTGAGGTAAATCCCCTCTGCGGACAGAGGCGATCCCACTAGCCCCACAGGGGTCTAGCAACAATCATACACGCTGCATGCAAGTTCCTAATTGCACAATTTAAAAGTTGATCAGAAAGACCAACCTGGGATCCAACGCTATTTGCTGTGGGAGAAGTGTCGCTCCTGTCCTTTAGCTTTGGCCGGTCACTATCCTTGCGCTCCACGCATGGACACCTGAACAAATGAAGAACAACCCAAAACAAGTGTAAAATCCAATATCATACAATCATATATCAGTCAAGCAGGATATAATTCAAATATTACCAGAAGAACATGTGAATGGAACCATAATAACAGCCGCTTATTATTCAATAGAAAAAAGAGAAGAATTACAACCAATGAAGGCTTGACGTTGCAAATCTCCTCCAACTGGGTCAGCAGTCCAACATGTCTTGCAAAGTCACTTCCTCTCTCAACAATCCGGCAGCATAACCTATCTTTCAGCTCTCACTATCAATTTTAGCATAAGCTTCAACACTCTGACACTATCATTAGCACTAGCCTGTTCAATGTGAGGTGACAGGCTTTTATGGATGGAAGAGGTGGAAGCATTCATTGTATCCGGACACCTATCGAAGATTTGGCATTGTCCCAGAATAGCCTTTGGACTGGGTTGTCATGGATGAAAAAGACGACACTCGATCGTATCCATGGGATTTTTCCTCAGGGAACTGCATGAGTAATGGAGGAAAAAACATTTCAGTGCGCGTTGGCCAAAAATCATGACTAATTTTGTGTGGCGCAGGCTTTGTTCTCTGACAGCGCGTCTATGGGCGCGCCCTCTTTGTAGGAACTGAGCCATTGGCGCGGGTCGGACACTGTGGACCCGCGCTAATGAAAAAAGGGTATTTTCCAAGGTTAATCTTCAAAGGGTGTCTTCAGGGATATTGAAGTTCATACTTAGGAGACCTCAATGCAAGTGTTTTTCAAGTTGTGCCACTGGTCACAGGTCCGTAAATGTGTCCTCCAATGTGTGACAGCGGGGGGTAACAAGGACGGTGACCAACGGTGACAAATTACTGCGTAACAAACCTTACACACAGTCCTAAACAATGTTTTTTTCTGTGCTGGTTCAATAATTTCTTTCACTGGCTTTAACAAAACTTTGTTAAGTATCAAAGATTCCCCTTTTTCTGGTACATTTTTTTCTTCCATTACTTTTGTTGCTTCCTCTTCAGTCTTAGCAACAATTGCATTCCTATGATTTATTCTTATGTTTTCTGGGCACTCATAGGGTCTATGTCCCAGCTTGTTACATCTATAACATCTAACTTCTCTTCCTCTGCCTCTGCCTCCTCTTCCTCTAGAAAAACTCCCTCTGCCACGTGCATCACCTCCTGTGGGTGCATGCTGACTTGAGCTGCTGCTAGCTGCATCTCTAGGTGTTGTAGACCTTCCTCTACCACCTTGATTTCCCCTTCCTCGGAAAGTACCTCTATTTTTGGCAGAGTGCTTTCTCATGAATTTTTCTTCAGCCTTCAATACCATCTGATAAGCCTCTTATACTATTTTTGGAGACAGTACACTTATCTCATCTTGGATCTCCATTCTGAGACCATTTACATATCTTGCAACCTTCTCATCTGTATCTTGGATTTGTCTTGCTCTTATGCTCACTTTGTAGAATTCTTCTGTGTATTCTTTTATTGTCATAGACCTCTATCTAAGATTTTTCATTTGTCTAAATAATATCTGCTGATAATCACTTGACAAAAACTTACCTTTCAACTTTGCCACCATCCTGTTCCAATTTTTAATTGGTTGATTACCAAGTTTTCGTCTTGTTGCCTGCACTCCATCCCACTAAAGCACTGCATGTCCTTTCAATTTTGTGACAACAAACTTCACCCTTTTTCCTTTTTCTGTTTCTTCATAATCAAAGAATTTCTCCACATCATTAATCCAATCTATCAATTCCTCAGGGCTTAAACTTCTTGTATAAATTGAAACTTCAAGTCTGGGTTTAGATGTGGATCTCAATATTGACTTAAAGAATCTCATTTTAGGAGTTATATCTACAAGTTCTTTTTCTTCTGTAGCTCCAACTTTAGGCTCACTGACATCTCCAACATCTTCATCTCTTATCATTTCCATTGCTTCTAATCTAGCTTTCATCTGTTGCACAACTTCTAATACTTCAACGTTTGCAATTGGTCTTCTTCTTCTACGACCACCACCTCTTCCTCCAACTCTGAAAGCCATGTTAGATTTATTTTTCTGATCTTTGAGATCCCGTTCAGTGTCAATAGGCTGCTCTGATACCACAAATGGTGGTCTGGTTGTAGGTGTAAGGGATAATCGTTAAAATCCAGAAACAATCTCCTCAAGTGCAGGTGGAATTTCTTCTATTATTTCCCTTGGAGTTTCAGTCATCCACCTCCAAACTTAGATATTCTATTAAAACAACAAAATTGCTAAAATTACCCAAAAATTAGTAGAACTTCACTTACACCGAAACCGAAAGGAAAATGACACTGCTGTTAATAAACTTCTCGCGTCAGCCTTTTTCCTAACCTTTATCGCATTAATTTTACATCGTTGATTCTCTTTCTTCAATTTGACGGTCGGCGCTTTCCCCACTCGCAAACTAGCCGGGTGATCCTCCACCATTGATCAAGCCCACTTGATCCAACGGTTGACGCTTAATATCGCATGGAATTCTTGCCAATGTTTATCACACCAAGATCATGCGAGAAAAGCAATTTCTTCGTGCTACGTGTCAGCCACTAAATGGAATCGGGCGACTATTCTAAAATACCACTTACCTCCTTGAGCCCGCATGAAAACAACGTTCGCCTATGAAGGCCGCTTACTCCTCTGTTTAACTCCGGCGTTTGTTTGCACACGACTACCATAGATCTAACGGTTCTGTTGATCGGACGGTTTTAGGCTTCTTCGGGTTTCCTCGCAATTTTATCATACTTTTCTCCCACCACTATGATTTTAGCGCTTCCACCAGAGTTAACTCTTCTCTAAGGAATTCAGAGCTTAGCTAACTAAAGCTCTGTGGTTCGAAACACATTCGATTTAACTTAATATACAGTGAATGAGAAACGATAACACTGGATCATACAGATTACTAATTTTACAAGCCAAACTGGGATTTAACAATACAAAGAGATATTTTGAAGGAATTCAACCTTCGGGATTTAACCATTCATGCGCAGGATACACAGAGATACATAGATATTTTAATTCTTTTACAGTGTAATTCTCCATAGCGAAATCCAGCGAAATCCTCTTACAATAGTTCAAAACTTACATAAATACTTTACATCCAACAATCTGATCCACAATCAATGGATCGAATCTATCTAATCCTAGATAAATACCTGAACTGCTTGATATTCTCCTCTAGAATCTCAATTAAGTCTAAACTACATGGATTAATTACAAAATCATTCAAATACCTATATTCTAGCTCAAACTCTATCTAGAAAACTTTGTAAATTGACAGCTAAAGGATCCCACTCCTTTGCTTGCAAACTTTTTTTTATTTTATTTTTGGAATAAAAATGAAGTCTTTTGCCTTCAAGACTCATGTTCCCGCATCAGTTCACAATAAAACTTTGACTGTGTCAATTAATTCTCATTGACATTCTTTGTGAAAAGTTGTAGTGGAATCAATTTGTCTAATTTTTATAAAGTGGTTTAAAAATGTAACAAAAATGACAACAATGCATCAATTTCATCAGAATTTGCATCATTCTAAACCAACAAAAGTAGTTTTTTATATTTGTAACCATCTTCGCAACTCCAAAGTCTTTAGAACCCTTGGGGATCACACATTTTTGAAGTTATAAAGATTGTATGCTTTACTATTCTAGATTCCACATTATTGTATAAACTCTACTCAAAAGTACTACTAAGATGCCTTTTTGAAGTCTTTGATTTATGCTTATGAAAAACAAACTAGTTATAAATGGTTGAGATTGTGTAAATATAATGATTTTGATTGTATTGAGATTGTGTCAGTTTTGTCATTCAAGTTTATGGTTAGTGGTTTGGGAAAATAAAATACAATTTTTTTATAGTTCCCTTTTAAAAAGGTTTCACTATTACAAATATCTCAATTTTTATATGTTCAACAATATCACTTTTATTCTTACCCTTAGACTAGGAAAACACTATAATAAAATTAATAACACTACTAAGTCATTGTATTTAAATCTTAAGATCTTAAAATTAGAAAGTAAGTAGCATATCAATGATTAATTGCAATATTTTTTATGCATTTGTAAAATAATACTATCTAAAATTGATATTTTTAATTTTTCAAATTTAAAAACATCTTTTGTAAGCTTCAAATTCTATTGTTGAATCAAGAAATTACGTTTTATACAACTAAGCGTCTTTCTTGTTACCCTATGCATTAGGGTAACCAAACCAACAACAAAAGAGCAATATCTTTGTCCAAAAACTAACAAAAAATAGACAATGTTTGTGATGTTGCCTAAATAGAAAGAAAAGAAATATAATTGAGAACATATAAAAACTTTAGGAAGAGTTGCTATGATAAAAAAATATAGCCATGAGAGTAATGAGGTAGAGGTTGAGACACCTATGGGAGCGATTGGAGTGCTAGGAGAGGTAGGTTTGTTTCCTTTGGTAAGTAGTGCTTCAATTCTTGCGAGCATGAGGGCCATATTACAATACTCCAAAAACATAGTTCTATGCTCCTCTTGTACATGATATATTTGGTGAGACAATTCTCTTTTAGCATTCCTTTTTGAGAGGGATATACCCATGAAAATTTTCATATCCCAGTACAACTCTACTGAGCATATGTATAAGTTTTGCCTCCCATGGGTGTGCCTCAGATCATGCAGCCAGTTAGCTAGAGATTCAAGTATTTCAAAATCAAAGTGCTCCCTTTTAGCAATAACTTCCAAAGAGGCTTGGTGAAGTTCCAATTGTATACAATTTGGTTTTGTCATGATATCTTTGAGCAACTTCTTAGGCTCTTTAGCAGACATGAGAATTGCCTTCTCCCTAAGAGGAGGAGCCACATTATCATCTTACTTGTTGGCATGGCATTAGAAACTGGGCCAGAGAAACAAGGGACAACGACATGGAAGGAGAAAGGAGCTGATGATTATAGGGCAGTTGGATTAAAAGTTAAGTGTTGAAAGGTGGAAGGTCAAAAGGAAGACTCAAAATGAGTGCGGAGGGTGTTCACAAAGGAAAAACAGGCATGAGAACCCATTTTGTAACCCTAGAGTGGATACAACAAAAGGGGATCAAAAGGAACAGGGTGAGGCATAAGAAGTCAATAGAACACTGTTGTCCCAATGCTAATAGGAGTCAATGCACTAGACAAACTTAAAATACAATCTGCTAAATGAAATTTGGGATGCAACAATATGGTGAATTACCTATTGACCATGCATATAGTTGGGGGAGATAGAGATGATTCATGACCCACTCGCTTGCATGCAATACTTTGTAAACTTCCATCACAAGCTTTCTACCCGCCCTCTCCTGCAAAAGCCTTCAAATATTAAGGTCACTAGCCCATTTTTGCTAATGACAGATATCAATTTGTTGACATTAAGTTTTCTAGAGTGATTCTAGTGGGTAAATCGAGGGGGGGTCAGGTCAAGGGGACATGGACCTTCCCTTGGCAATAAGAAGGAAACAACAACAAAACTCAACGATACAAGAGCTAAGTTGGATAGATGCCTATTCGACAACAATGAAATGAGTTGATTTCCTTGTGAACCATGCATGTTGCCTTGCTTAAACACTTCTCAAGTTGCCCACAATGTTGTCATATTTGGGATTGAATGTTTGTTGTTGTGGCTTTTTGGCATCTTTGATGAATCATACATTGGAAAGGTGTTAAATGGGGCTCCCACACTTCCCCTTGCTGAGATTCGGGTTAACAGTGGAATCATGCTCCTCACCCTAGCTTGACTTACTCCCCTCATATCATATTATATCACCCTGAGCAAGGAAAAATTAAAAGCATTTTAATTGATAAAGTTGTTCATTTATATATTTATTTAAAAAAAATATAAAAATATTTTTTTTTTTCAAAAATAAATTTAATACGTTTTCATTTCATGTAAATTAATTTATAAAAATAAAAAAATGATTTTTTGAATTTATGGAAAAAAATCTATTATTGTTAATAATAATTAATTTCCTTTTAAATTTTATCATAAAGTTGTTACATATATATCAACTAAAACATGATTATATATATTTTATAATAAAAGTAATAATATTACTTATATACTTTTCCAATTATGCTTAATTTATCTTCAAAGAGTTGTCCACAAATTTATATTGCTACGTGTCTAGCAATATGTTATCTAAATAAGGGCTCTAGGAAAACATATTTTTTCACGTAATTTGGAAGAACAATTTGTTTCGCCAAGGAGAGGAGGTATGGCAGTCTAAGGACCCCATCTCACAACGTTTTATGAATGTGTTAGATGTTTTGAGGGTGTTTTTTTCTCTCATTTAGATTTGTAAGATTATTATAGTAATGGCTTATTTGTTTTTAAAAAGTTCAATTATATTATGTGAAAAGTTGGTTTTCAAAGTTTTGAAATATGTGGGTGTTTAGGGTTAAAAGAAAAAAAATAAAAAAAACACAATGATTGGTAGATGGTTTGTTCATGATCTTAAGGTGTTTATTTTTTTATATGTGGAAATGAGTGTTTAATTTTATTTTTTATCAATTATTTTTTAGAAATGGTTAGAAGTATTTATAAAAGGTGTAATGTAGTTTATAGATGAAATAGAATTTTTTATTACAATTTGGCAAAACAATTTCAAGAAAGAATGTGTTTTTTGTTATTTAAAATGCATAAATGAATTCAACGCCCTGAAAATCCCCCCTGGGCCACTCAATTTTTGCAGATAAAACAACTTAAACTCAAGTTTTTAAAAATCATTGCCGGATTTTGATTAAAATTCATCAGAAAACATGTCGTGAAAAAAGTCATTTTGTCTATAAGTTAGATTGTGCTCTTATAAAATATGTTGTAATAGTGAGTGATGATTGAAGATTGCAAAGATGAAAATGTATACTTTATTAAAAATAATCATGTTGCCTTATTGTTGTGATATTTTTTTTTTATTATATAAAATCATTATGATTGCTTGATCAAAGTAGTGTCCAATTGCATCACGTGGTCATTGCCTTTGGGAGTTCACAATAAATCTTTGACTATGGCAATTAAATCTCATTGACATGGTTAGTGAAAAGTGCAGTGGAATGGATTTGTCTAATTTTTATAAAGTGGTTTACAAATGTAAAAAAAATGACAACAATGCATCAATTTCATCACAATTTGTATCATTTTAAACTAATAAAAGTGACTTTTTATATTTGTAACCATTTTTGCAACTCCAAAGTCTTTAGAATCCTTGGGGATCACACATTGATGAAGCTATAAAGATTTTATGGTTTACTAGTCTAGATTCCACATTACTATATAAACTCTATCGAAAAGTACTACTAACTTAGATGCTTTGTTGAAGTCTTTGATTTGTGCTTATGAAAAAACACTAGTTATAAATGGTTGAGATTGTGTAAATATCATAATTTTCATTGTATTGAGATTGTGAAAGTGTTGTCATTCAAGTTTGTGGTAAGTGGCTTGGGAAAAGAAACTATAAAAATTTTGTCATTTCCCTTCCTAAATTATTTTGGAGCAGTATTAATTTCTACATTTTGGGGCCAATTTTGGAGGTGATGGAGGCCCATTTGATTTTATTAGGAGTCTAGACTTAGTAGAAGTTAATTCACTGTGGTTAAGTATATGTAGGGACCACCCATACTAGGGGAATACGCATTCCCTAGTTCGATTTGCATGGAGGGGAAATCAATAGTTAGGTGAGGGACCCACGATGCAGGGAAAATGGAGGGAAAAGTGCTCCACGAAATCTATATAAGGAAGACAACTCTACTCATTTGGATATCTGATCTTTTTGACATATTGAACTCAATCTTAGTTGCTTGTGCTGCTTAGCTGGGTTACTGTGTTGTTTAGCACACGAGTGTCTCTGAGCCGAGATCTCAACCCTTGCTTCGGTGGACTTCGAGTGCCAGCTCTAGAAGGGAGTTCTTCTCATCTCAGTTCATATCAGCAACAGGGAGACGAGTTACAACAACTGTAAGTCGAGTACCAGCAGTAGGGGGAGTAACAACAACGCAGGGATTGCGCAGTCACAACATGAGGCACTTCGAGAAGTTGGGGAGACAGGAGCATCATTCATCATTTTTAGGAGTATAGAGGGCAGCTACAGACAAGAGGGACATGTTACACACATCTCTCGTTTCATCACATGCAGGACTGGGTCATCTCCTCCATGACTGCATAGTCATTAGAGTGAGACTCTTTGGGGCAACACCATTCGGGGGAGTTTGGAGCTGGGAGGCCGAGAGATCATTTGGAGGGCCATTTGAGGAGGATTGCTAGAGTTGGGAGAGTAAAGATTGACAGGATCAGTCACAGCAGCATAATTCGAAATTTGAGGAGGGCCAAGTTGTGAAGGGTTAATTTTTTAAGGTTGGAACTAAGGGAAAACATTTTTGGGTTTTGGTAAAATATCACACTCCTATTTTATAGAATTTTTTGGGCAAATATAAAGGGTCAAACAAGGGTCCTAACTCAGCCAGCAACTAGAAGAGCTAAGGGGAATTTGGGCCAAAATTCCGAGGTCAACATTTGGCCAATTCCTTCGTGGGTTATTCTGGGTATTTGGTGGAGAGCCCGGGGTTAATTTCCTATAATTGTTTGAGCATCGGAGGCGAGGTTTCCAGCAGCATCTTTGCAGCAGAGAACACAGTTTCACAAGTGCAGCGCAGGGCAGGGCATCATTGCAACAGTTATTTGTGCCATCTGGGCTTGACATATTACCACCTGGGCGTGATTGCACTTGCCATTGAGGCATGCCCAGGGGCACCACCTCCACATTATTGTATGTTTCTCCTAGATTATAATAAAATGGCTCAACTGTTGGTTATTCCTGGACTTTTTATGGGTGTGCATTGGATGTTTCAATTTTATAGCGTTGTTTTTATTGTTTGCTTTGCATAGCACTATTTTTCCTAGTTTGGAACATTACAGTGGTATCAGAGCATGATCTTGGCCTAGCTGTGGGAAACTAGCCAGAAGATCATGGAAGCTCTGGGTATGAGTGCACAATGACGTGGGGAAACTGGAGACAAACCCATGGCTCAAGGGAAACTTAGTATGCAGAAATTATGGGTAGAATTCATTGGGATGATGAGAGGTTGGCCCAGTTGAGGAGGGTGACAGACCAAACCTATCTTCACCCTCACAACAAAAACGTTAGAGGTGAGCAGGTTGTGGGGTGCATTCATCCTCATCATGTGGGGGAATTCGACCAGATCAAGGCACCAGATCTTTTGAGAAGGAGCAGGTAGAACAGAGATGGTTAGAGGGAGAGACCAGGGGGCTCTTTTCCTGGTGGAGACCTGGCTTTAGATATCAAGAGTTTGAGGAGCAGGTCGAGCATGACGCTGAGAGCTCATAGGATGGTGAGGAGCACATCAATATACCTGGTGTGGCGCATGAGTCACCTTTATTAGAGACCTCTTTGATAGCCCCAATTTACACCTTGGTCGAAAGGATAAAGCCTACACACAGAGTTGTTTGTTGAGGAGGTGCCACCCATGGATGAGATGCTGATAGTTATTGAGGTATCTGGAGCTGTGATCGAGTTTATAGGTGGTAGATTTCCACGTCAGTTCCTTCAGTTTCAAGCTGACTTCCTAGCATTAAAAAAGAAGGTTGTATCAGTATGAGAAGCTATTCTGCTACAGAATGAGGAGCTGGAGGGAATGAGAGCGGTTTGTGTTGAGTCTATGGCCAAATTGACTCATGTTGGGGAGCAGTTGGATTCCCTACTAGTGTAGCTAGAGTGCATGTTGGGGTGTGTGAGAAGCCCTCTTCGAGCATACATAGATGGGGTTGAAAGCACTGTGAGGTTACCTCTACCCATTGGACAGAGAGAAACAGAGTGACCTAGTCAAATTTCATGTGTTGACCAAGGTAGCAAGATCAGACGACTTGAGTTGCACAGGGTGCAACACCTGCATCCTGGGGTTGTTCTATGTGCGGGAGTTCGTGCATTTGAACCCTCTCTTAGGGTTGGATGACGAGAGATTCTGAGTTGGTACCCTGTAGAGTGGGCTATGGAGATGGAGGTGGAATTGGGTGTAGCTCAACAGGAGCTTCAAGGCATTGGGGATACCAGTAGCGTAGACTGGCATTGTGTTCCAGGTGGGACTACTTATCATTTCCTAGGTATGTCGGTTGACTAAATTTAGGATGGTGTAGTTGACCTACTAGTTGAGCGTGCACATTCACTAGGGGAGTCTCGGTCAACACCAGTGGCCAACCAGTTTATGGACAGACCCTTTTGGTTTTCTTGGTATGACATTTGTACACGGGATCACTGGGTGATCAGCATACTCTGGCAGGAGTTTTTCAAAGGAGGTGGCATTAGCAAGCCACGAGACAGTGCCTTGTATGGAGCTGGGGACTCTTCACTTTTATGTGAAGCACAAAAGACGTAGAGGAGTGGAGCAGTGGTGGCATCACTGCTGACACATAGGGAGAGTCACTTCTCATATCCCTCAGGGGGGATTTGGAGGGAAGGCCCATTTATCGGCAGGGATAGTGATGCGATGGTAGAGGTGATGATACTGATCAGGTGTGGCCTAACACGTAGAGACACAACTCTAGGCCATCACATCCAGGGATGTGTGGGAGCATCTAGCGTTGAGCAGTGGTCTACACGTGGGCATGGAGATGCATGGTGGTGTGTTGTAGTGCATTGGACTGCATTGTGGAGTGGGAGTACCTCACATCGCACTGATTACATGCAGGGAGTGACAGGTGCAGTGACAAATGCAGGAAGCAAGACAATATGAGATGTTATAGCTGTAGTTGAGGGTATCCAACAATGTACAGGGGTAGGCCGTAGTGTATAATGGCATGTCTAAGAGTATCGGGATGATCGGTGGTATGCAGAGTTGCATGGTGCTGCACAGCGAGGTCTTGGAGTGTTGCCTTCAGGGACACCCATGGACGAATATATCAGGCATAACTTTGGGTGTAATTCACCCAGGATCAATGGGGACATATATGAGCAATACTTGATGGTATCCGCGGGGACTCACACGCTTGACCCTCTTCTACATCACTTATGGGAACGAAGGATCTAGTTGTTGTCCTTTGACATTTTGGGCACAAGCAGCAGGGGATGGAGAGCTCACCCAAGATATTTAGATGACACTTGGTGTAATAGAGGGGAGACTTCTCAGCGGGGGCATCGAGTCGGTGCATGAGTTGACAGCCATAGGTTGAAGGATGAGGTGATCACCGACAGGGATGCCATATCATCCATCATTGATCCTATGCTTGGGGAGTTGGTCAGAGGGGAGACATGTGCCACTCTTTCCACAGGGCATGTCTAGACCATGCATAAGTAGAGGATACTGTGTACGACTGAGACAGTTGTCCAGTATGTATCCAGGTTCTCGACATTGTATTGATACATTCTCTAGGGGGGTGGGTAGTCGAACCAATGACGATGGTTGGCAAGTGAAAGATAGATTCACATACACTGAGTCTGTTGCGTATATCAGATAGCCATTTATTGGTTGCATTCATGTGGTAGCTATTTGGCACATGTGGTTTTCGGTGGTCATTAGTACGACACAGTGCCAGGCACAGGACAGTTTAGCATGCCTCAAATTACTTCATGATGTATGGAGCCCATATATGGGTGGCATGCAGGGACTAAAGATGAAGGCTAGAGGGATTCCATTAGTTGTTAGGGTTGTGCCACAATAGGTCTAGCTATGGGATGCAGGGATTCAGTTGATTGATAGATCACTTGTGATGAGCGGAGTCGTAGCAGAGAGTGACATAGTTTGCTCTTGGGATGATACATGGAGGTTCACAAAGGGTTTCATCATATGGGGAGGCAAACATTCTCTGTTGCTGCACAGGTTCAGAGTTAGATTTGGATGGGTAAGTTTTGGTGTCATGTAGATGGCCAAGCAAGATGTGTCTCGCCTCTTTGAATATTCCACCATCAAGTTCCAAGAGAGGAGGATATTGTCTGCGCACGATGGGGAGTATGATGTAGTCAGAGTAGCGCAACGTCAGCATGGTGGCACCACTCTGGGACTAGCAGGGAGCTGGGGCATCACAACTCTTCACAACTCAATAAACTTTAGGTATGCGTCGACTATTGCAGGGGGAGATCATACAGATCTTCCATTGGGCTTTAGTGAGTCATTGATGGAGAAGGGGACTTCTGGTACTTGCACTAGACAGGATAGTGAGTGGAACGAGGGGAGCTTTATGTTGGACAAGATGGCATGGGATCCTGGTATTGAAAGATTCTTTCATATCACCACAATGTTGAGGTCAAGGACGACTCAGTGGCACATCTGGGACCCTGGCACATGTTGCAGTGACAGCCGAGAGCATCAGTTAGAGAGGATGCTCTTTCAGGCATTGCTTGAGGACAATTGATTTTTGGTGCATTGGAGGAGCTTGCCGGTTGAGAATTCTACTTGGGAGGAAAAGCACCTACTTGAGCATCCAACAATGAAGTTGCTAGGGAACAAACAACATTTGGGATGGGACAACTGTCATGTCCCTTCCTAAATTATTTTGGAGCAATATTAATTTCTACATTTTGGGGCCAATTTTGAAGGTGATGGGGGCCCATTCAATTTTATTACATTAGAGGATTTTTAAGGTCTAAAATGGGCCTCTTGAGGAAATTATAAAATAATAAAATAAGATTAGATGACATCATCAAATTTTAGAGGGAAAAAAGAAAAAAACTATTTTTTCAATTCGTATTTTCAACTTATCTCCCTATGGGTTTAGTCAAATTTCAAGCGGAAACACTCGTTGGATGCATAATTTGATTCCTCATCCAAGGAGTACCCATGTTGCATAATTTTGATGGACCCTACTACACAAAAACTAAGATATACATGAAAAACGTAATTGCAATCATGTTGTTTCATGTATTTCTCATTTTTCATGTAGCAGGGTCCATTGAAAGTATGCAACATGGGTACTCTTTGGATGAGGAATTAAATTTTGCATCCAATGAGTACTCTCACTCAAAATTTGAGTCAAACTTGAGGGAGATAAGTTGAAAATACAAGTTGAAAAAGTAGTTTTATTATTTTATTATTTTTTAATCTATTTACTTTTTTACTCCAAAAATGGGGAATCATCCCCCATGGTTGACATCATCATCTTGAATCCTATTGGTTCTTATAATGTTTATTTTGGTTGTACATTTTTCTTAGGAGGTCCATTTTAGACCTCAAAAGTCCCATAATGGGAGGCTAGACTTAGTAGAAGTTAATTCGATGCGGTTAAGTATATGTGGGGGCCACCCATACTAGGGGAATACACATTCCCTAATTCAATTTACATGGAGGTGAGATCAATGGTTAGGTGAAGGACCCACGATGGAGGGAAAATGGAGGGAAAAGTGCACCGTGGAATCTATTTAAGGAAGTCAACTCTCCTCATTTGGATATCTGATCTTTTTGACATATTGAACTCAATCTTAGTTGCTCGAGCTGCTTGGTCGGGTTACTATGTTGTTTAGCACACGAGTCCCCTTGCTTCGGTGGACTTCGAGTGCCAGCCTTAAAATGGAGTTCTTCTCATCTCAATGTTCGTAGCAGAAACATAGAGACGAGTTACAACAACTATAAGTTGAGTACCAGTAGCAGGGGGAGTAACAACAATGCAGGGATTGTGCAGTCACAGCGTGAGGCACTTCGAGAAGTTGGGGAGACAGGTGCATAATTCATCATTTTTAGGAGTATAGAGGGTAGCTACAGATAAGAGGGCCGTGCTACACACATCTCTCATTTAATCACATGCAGGACTGTGTCATCTCGTCTACGACTACACAGTCATTAGAGTGAGACTCTTTGGGGCAACACCATCCGGGGGAGTTTGGAGCAGGGAGATAATTTGGAGGTCCATTTGAGGAGGATTGATGGATTTGGGAGAGAAAATATTGTTAGGATCAGTCATAGCAACATAATTTGAAATTGGAGGAGGACCAAGCTGTGAAGAGTCAATTTTTTCAGGTTGGAACCAAGGGAAACCCTTTCTGAGTTTTTCTAGGTTTTGGGCAAGGATCACACTCCTAATTTTATAGAAATTTATGGGTAGATCTAAGGGTTCAAACATGTGTCCCAACTTAGCTAGAAACTAGAAGAGCTAAGGGGAATTTAGGCCAAAATTCTGAGGTCAACATTTGGCCAATTCCTTCGTGGGTTATTTTGGGTATTTGGTGGAGAGGCCGGGGTTAATTTCCCATAATTTTTTGAGCATTGGACATGGGGTTTCCAGCAACATCTTTACAACAGACAACACAGTTTCACAAGGGCAGCGCAGGGCATCATTGCAATAGTTATTTGTGGCATTTGTGCCCATTTGTGCTTGACATATTACCACCTGGGCTTGATCATGCTTGCCATTGAGGCATGCCCAGGTGCACCACTTCCACATTATTGTATTTTTCTCCCAAAATATAATAAAATGGCTCAACTGTTAGTTATTCCTGGACTTTTTATGGGTGTGCATTGGATGTTTCAATTTTATAGTGTTGTTTTTATTGTTTGCTTTGCATATCACTATTTTTCTTAGTTTTGAACATTACAAATTTTTATAGTTCTCATTTAAAATTTAATTACAAGGTTTCACTATAACAAATATCTCAATAATTTTTATATGTTCAACAATATCACTTTTATTCTTACCCTTAGACTAGGAAAACACTATAATAATATTGATGATCACGTGCTCAGTATTTAGCTTAAAAATCGAAGTTCTCAGATTGAATCGAAAACTGTACGATTACGTCCTTCTCGTCAAGATGATCACAACGCAATTCGTTACACTAAAAACTGAGTCTGGAAGAAGGAGAAAAGACCTGTTGTTCATTTCTTAAACAACTAAAAAAATTGCAGAACATGACAGAATGATGACATGGTAGTACAGTCAGCGTGATGGGAATCTTCTTTAGTTTGTGCCCAATGAGGCTGTGACAAGTGTCACTTCAGGATTCCCCAGTTTGGTTGTGTGAAGGTGAAATTTCCCAATGTCCTCCAAAGTGGAATTATGGTTCACGGTAAATATTATGTGGAAATTTGTATAGTATATATTATATATAATATATATATATAATATATATATAATATATATATATTCCAAACCATAACCAAATCTGCATATATTACAATGACGCATTTTAATGTTTTAAGATATGGTCAAAAGTCGCATATTTCGAACGTTTCAACATATATATGGGAATGTTATAAATGAGCGACCAAATGTATGAGGGATGGGTGGACAACGGGGAGAACCTGTGACCTCCCCCTCCCAACTCTAATGCAGAACCATCGGACCAAGCAAGGGGTTTGTTAAACCATAGCCACAATATTTCATTTAAACCTGCAGTGTAAGCCGACGGTGGGAGAGGAAGGAGCCAGCCCTCTGGGCCAACCCCCTCTCCATACGACCACGTATTAAAAACCAAGTGCTAGCACCAAACAGTTAAGTGCAATTAACGCCCTAATCCCATTTAGCCTTAATTAACCCGAGTTTAAGATAGCGATAATTTTGGAGGCGTGCCAAATTCAGCGGGACTGCTAGTTTTGTCAGTGCTAACTGGAGTCCTCTCCAGTTTTAATGGGTTTTCCTAGGAAAAAATTGACTGGGGCATATCTTAAGCAATTTTCGACCAAATTAAGCTCAAAAGGAGGTGTTCTTGTCTAATTTGGACATTTCGAACTCATTGGTACAGGTTGCAAAGGTAATATAAGACTTCTACATGTTATTTTTCCACAGGGAAGTTTAGGTAAGCCTAGAGCTACCAAGGAAGGAGGTCATGCCCAGATCAGCCAGAGTCAATTTTCAGAGATCTAATAGTCATTTTTGGCTAATTTGGACATTCTGAACACATTGATACATGTATCAAGAGCCATTGAGCTTTGTAATCAACATTTTTTCCACATTGAGCTAATATAGAGGCCCAAGCCATGGAAGCTGAACCAAGGAGATGTATCCTAGGAGGGGTGAACTCCTTCATCAAAACACTGCGTTAATGTGTCTCTTTGATGGTTTGTTGCACAGTACATATTTTTCGTTCAATATTTTTTTCTAAAGCTATTTTTCTCATGAATGTTACTTTAAACTTAAGGAAATTTAACTGAATGTATATAGAAACAACTAAAGAAACCTCAGCACAAGAAGCAATAAGCATGCACAAGTTTATAAATGTGTAATTGTTATTAGCACAACAAAACTAATAATACAAAAATATATCAAGTTGGTATTAGAGCAAAGGTTGAATTGCTTGATTGCTTGATTTTGTGAAATTAAGTTTTTAATGGTTGCAAAATTGTGATGCTTACAAGGTTAAAGTTGTAGAAAGGAGAAGGGAAACTATTGGTTGCAACTCCTGAGGTAATGCTCAGAAGAAGGAGAGCCACAAGGCCACAATCTCCACCACCCAAAGTTTCAATTTCAGCTACACTTGAAACTCCTCAAGTTTTTCCTTCTATTGAGATTGAAGAGGTACAACCAGTAAAAATTTCTGAGCTTGAATCCATAGCCATTATGTCTGGAGAAAGAGAGCCTGAAGGTCTCTCTTTAGAAGAGGAAGAATTCAAGAAAGCTTTCTACACTTTGATTGAGATGGTTAAAGCCTTTTATGAAGAGAGGAACACTAGAATGGTTGGAGAGAGTTTTAAACCTCCACATGGAGAAGGAAGCTCAGAGGACAAAAAAGATGAGAAGAAGGATTCCAAAGGGAATGGTGGAAATCCACCTCCATCTCCACCATCCTCATCATATTTCTCATCATCTCCATCATCTCACACATCATCATCTTCCACTACCACCACTGAAACTGACCATACTCATTCCAAAACCCCAAAAAGAAAAAGTCCATTACTGAAATTGGACATAAAATTCGAACTTCCTATGTACAATGGAGAGGTGAATGCAAAAAAGTTGGACAATTGGATTCGACAGTTAAAGGTATACTGTAGAATTCAGAACCTTCAAGAAGACGACATAAAGATCCAGTTGGCTTCACTAAGGCTAGAAGGAGATACACTAGTTTGGTGGGAAGAAATGACCCAAGAGGAAATGAGAATCCATGGTAAGATATCCATCACTTGGGTTGAATTTGTTTCTACAATTAAAAGACAGTTTTATCATTTAGCTTATATGTAAAAAGCCATTATGAGTTGAAAAAATTTTAGGTAGCTTAAAGGCCAAACAATCCAAGATTATACAAAGGAGTTTATGAAAATGGCTTTGTTATTAGGAGTGAATTTGAATTCCCAATATACACTGCTGAAATATACCGGGGGCTTACATTCCTATTTGAAACATACTATCTTTATGTTTAATCCCAATAATTTAGATGAGGTATGTGTGCAAGCCACACACCTTGAATCTAGAGGAAAGAACATATAGGAAGTTGGTAGTAAGAGGAAGCCATTCAAGGGTAAGGAGAAAGAGAAAGGAGGAAAATGGAAAGGGAAGAAAAATGCAAGTGTGAAGAAAGAAGGGGAGAAAGTTATCTGTAAACACTGTTCAAAAGAGGGACATAATGAGGATCATTGTTGGAAACTCCATCCAGAAATGAGACCAAATAAGTTCAACAATAAAGGGAAACAAAAAACCATTTCTATCACTCAAGAAGATTTAGCTTCCGAATTAGGAGATGAAAACAAAATCACTGTCATGGGAATCAAAGGAAAACAAGATATTGCAAGCACTAGTTCACAAAACTGTAACACTACTGCTACTCCAGATGAAAAGAGACGAATTGAGTTATTTCATGTTAGGGTCATATCTAAACACATCAAGATTGAAACACTCTTTGATAGTGGGTCACAAGCGAATCTAATCTCTGAAGACTTAGTCAACAGATTGAATCTTGAAACTGTATCTCACCATAAGCCATAACCCTTGGGATAGATAACAGGAGACACTAGGTTACAGGTTACAAGAAAATGTTTGTTTAAGTTTGCAATCACAACAAATTTTGTAGACAAAGTGGAGTTAGATGTGGTACCGCTTGATATTTCAAGTGCGGTGTTGGGTAGTCCATATTTGTATGACCGAAAAGTAGTCTTTAACCACCATGAAAACAAGTATCACTTGTTCAAGGATGGTGTGGAGTATATAGTGAGAGCCCATCACAAAAAGTTAAATATATCAGTTGTTAATGCAAGGCAGGCAAAAAGACTAGTGAATTCAAGTAAAAGTTTAGTACTTCTCATGTTCAAGCCAAATGATGATGTTTTTTATGAAAATGTTGTTGCATGTAATGCAAGTTTCAATTATGATTTGGTTGGTTCATTTCATCAGAGTGATGAAGTATTTTAGGTTGTGAAAGAATCGTCCTTCAAGGAGAAAGAAACTTCACATGAAATATCTTTGTAGCAAGAGATTTCTCTTTGTGATGTTAGCATGCAATGGTTAACAAAATTTCGAAGTGTAGAGACACCAATGCAATGCAAAATTTTGTTGAACAATGGACTCATTCAATCATCCCTTACGCCATGTTGTGTACCGATGGTTATGGTGCCAAAGAGTGTTAGGATATTCCGACACATAGGAATAGTTAAGTATAACTTGGTCTAGTATAGAGTTAGGTAAAGTGTGTTTCTTTACTATGTACATTTGTAACTTACAATCCGACGGTCACGATATGTAGTGATCCGACAGTTCATTCTTTCCTCGGTATTACCGACACTTGATCCGTGGCTTGACACCCGATTGGTCCATGAATTCTATTTAAAGCGCATGGAGGGTCATTTGTAGGTTAACCGTGCATGAGAGAAGCTTATGTAAATTTCATTCTTTTATTAATAAATTGCCTGTAGTAGCCACGGTTGGCGCAGGCCGTGGACTGTTTCCCTCTCTGAGGGTTTTAACCACGTCAAAATACTGGTGTATTGATCTGTGATCTATTTGTGAGTGGTGTCCTTTTGGTGTTCTGTCCGAGGAACTTACCCTGTAAATTCCTACATGGTATCAGAGCTATTTGAGGGCCGCGTCCGTTGCTGATCCAAATCTGAAGCCGGTAGAACTGCATGCGACTGCCATCTCCTAGATCTATTGTTTCTGATTGCTTTCGGGCCGAGAGGACTGCTATGTTGTGTTGGGAGCATCTGTTCCAGTGTGGAACCTCTTTCGTTTCACGCGAAAAGGTTTCCGATAGCCCTAGCTGCGTCATTTTTTAGATCTGGAGGTATATAATGTTTATTTGCAGTTTACTGTTATTTTCTCTCTGTTTATTTCGGTTTCAGTTTATTTAGCTATTTTTTTTTACCGGATCTATACCTTTCATTTCTGCGTATGCTCTTTGCCCTGTGACTCTGTGCGATCTGGGCAAATCAGAAACAGAAAGGAAGATTTTTTCTCATGCGTATGCTCTTTTCCCTGCACCTTAGTGTGATCTCGGAAAATCAGAAACATTGAGGAAAATATTTAGTTTCCGGGTAAAGCTAACATTAAGCCGTAAGGCTTGTTTTTTTTTGCATGTTCGTGTTGGGTTTTGTGTTTTTGTTTTGTAGGGAGAAAAAGAGCT
>APFE031511068.1:55797-102598 GCA_000404065.3 Pinus taeda
TGGGGTGATAACAAGACCTTCATTTTTAATTTCAGATCAGTTTGGTATCAAAGCATGGTTGTTTTGAAGGTGTGACAGTTTTTGCAAGTGTTTTCTTGAATTATTTCAAGGTCTAAATTGAGAAGAGGAGGAGTGCTTGAAGAGCCAAACGGTTCAAGGAGGTCAAAAACTCCACAAAATCCATCAGGCATGGCACATGAAGAAGGAAAAGAGTTGATGTTTGAGGATGAGAGAGATTTTAGAAATATTTTATATGATATGTCTGAGATCGTGAAAGTGTTGTACAATGAGAGGAAAACAAGGTTGCAAGGATAAATTTCTAATCATCCAAAAGGTAATGGTGGTGATGGGAGAAAGCCTCCACCTCCACCTCCACCTCCTCCTTCAACTCCATCTACACCTTTCTTCACCTCCTTATTCACCTCCTTTATCTCATAGACCTACACCTCCTCCATCTCCAAAAAGACATGCTAAGTCTCCTTTTATTTAGCTTGATATCAAGTTTGAATTGCCTATGTAAAATGGGGAAGTAAATGTTGAAAAGTTGGATAATTGGGTTCGTTAAATTGAAGTCTATTGAAGGATTCAAAATATTGATGATGATGTTACAAAGATCCAATTTTCTTCTCTTCATTTGGAAAGTGCATCCTTCATCTAGTGGTAGTCCAGAACTCAAGAATTATCTCTTCTTCGAATGATTTTATAGATGCATTAAGAAGGCAATTTTATCCATTAGCTTATATGCAAAAAACAATTATGGATTGGAATTTTTTTAGATAAGCTAAAGGTCAGATTTTCCAAAGTTACACATGAATTTAGAAGAAGAGTTTTAATCTTGGGTGTTGATTTGCCTTCACAAGATACTCTCCTTAAATATATAGGTGGATTACATAGTTATTTGAGACATGTTATACTCATTTCTAATCCCACCAATCTAGATGAAGTATGTGTTTAGGAAACTCATTTAGAATTAAGAGGCAAAAATGTTCCTCAAGTTACTAGCAAGAAACCTTTCAAATCTAGAGACAAAGGAAAGGGGAAGTTAAAAAATAATGCTACTATCAAGAAATATGGAGAGAAACTTACCTGTAAACATTGTTCAAAAAAAGGCCATGATGAAGGCCATTGTTGGAAACTACATCCATAAATGAGACCAAATAAATTCAATAACAAGGGGAAACAAAGATCATTTCTACAACTCAACAAGATTTAGGATCTGATTCAGGTGATGAAACCAAAATCACAACCATGGGAATGAAAGGTAGCAATCTAGATCCATCTTAACTCTATATCTATCAAGCGTCGAGAGGGATCAAATATCTCGAGGCACAAACCTCTTTTTTGAGTGCAAAACTTGAGGAAAGGTTTTCACCTCCAGAGATTTGATCCCTCTTGGCGCTTGATAGATCTGGAGTTAAGATGGATCTAGGCGAGTTTCAGTCGTGTGCGACCAAAGAAAATTTAATGAACATATGATTCATTTTATCAATAATATGTAAATTCATATAATATTAATATAATCATTTTAAATATGCTAAATATGTCTCAGATTAATCTGGTCATTTTAATTTTAAATTTGTTTAGTTACCTTAGTTCGTTGTGATGATAAATATTGTTAATAACTTTAATGATGAAATAAAAAATTTGAATGTAAAGTGACAATGTAATAGTGTTTAATGATAGAAAATGTGAATAATAAGAATATAGTCAATTACAAATAGTTTTCATTGCGATTAATCTCAAACTATTTTCTTCTACTCTTCTTATTGTCACCCTTGTTACTTTTGTCATCTTTTCATATTGATTGTCATATTTTCATATCGATTATATGGAAATGAAAGGTTAAATCGTAAACCATTTAAATAATTAGCTCGAGCTATTGTAGTAAACATCATACCTTGTCCCTCTTTGTCTCCAATATTAATAGGTTGAATTACTATAACACAAAAAACAATGTACATTGTCAAAAAAAATTGTTCTCACACTGAAACCAATGCACAATGTTTTTCTAATCACTTTAAAATTAATATACCATCATACATCCAATTACATCAAATCAGAATTCAACATCTACATTGAAATTATGGCATCTCAATGCAAGAAATCAAATAAGATTAGAAAATAACATTTACACTGAAATCAATGCATCTAATGCAAGCAATCAAATAGGATTAGATATCAACATTTACACTCAAATCAATGCATCTAGTTCAAGTAAAAAAATAGGATTATAAACCAACATCTACACTGAAATCAATGCATCTAGTGCAAGTAAGCAAATAGGATTATAAACCAACATATACACTAAAATCAATGCATTTAGTGCAAGCAATCAAATAGGATTAGAAATCATTATCTACACCGAAATCGATGCATTTATTGAAAGTAATAAAATAGGATTAGAAATCATCTAAATTGAAATCAATGCATCTAGTGCAAGCATAAAATATTATTAGAAATCAAAATCTACATTGAAATCAATTCATCGAGTGAAAATAATCAAATATGATTAGAAATCACCATCTACACTAAAATCAATGCATTTAGTGCAAGCAATCAAATAGGATTAGAAATCATCTAAATTGAAATCAATGCATCTAGTGAAAACAATCAAATATCATTAGAAATCAACATCTACACTAAAATCAATGTATGTAGTGTAAGCAATCAAATAGGATCAAAAATTACCATTTACAATGAAATCAATGCATCTAGTGCAAGAAATATTCTTCACTCTCTCCCCCCTCCATCTATATCTATATCTCCCTCCATCTCTCCTTCTTTGCCTCTCCATCTCAACCCTCCAAAAACACACACTTTCTCACTCCATAACTATCAATCTCTTTGCCCCTCCATCCCTCTCTCCATCTCTCTCTTCTTCCCTCTCTTCACTTTCCATCTATATTTCTATTTCCCGTTGTCTCTCTATATCACCCCCAAAACATACAGTCTCTTTCTCCAATCTATCTATCTATCCCTCTCTCTCTCTCTTCCCCTTCTATCCCTCTCCCCCAATTCTATCTCTCTTCCCTCTCGTTGTCCTCTCCCCCCCTCTCTATCCACCTTTATATCTCTATTTCTTTCTTCTTAGCTCCCTCTCTCTTCCCATCCAACTCCATCTCTCTTTTCCTCCCTCTCTCCACTCTCTCACATCATCTCTCTCTTGCTTCCTCTCTATCTCTTTCTCTCTCTTATCTCTCTCCTCTCTCTCTCTCCGTCTCTCTTCAACTCTATTACTATATCCCTTCCTCTATCCTCATTCCTTCGCTTCCCCCATTCTCTCCATCTCTCCTTCTTTATCTCTTTATCTCACACCCAAACATACACACTCTATCTCCATCTCTCCCTTGTAACTCCCTCCCTGTCTCTACTTCCCACTCTCTATGTATTTCTTCTTCGCTCCCTCTCTCCCCCTCCAACTCCATCTTCCTATCCCTCCCTCTCTCGTCCTCTCTCCCCCCCTCTCTTGTCCTCTCTCTCAAGTTCGCTCTCTCATACTTCCTCTCTCTCCCTTTCTCTCCTACTTCCCTCTCTCTTCCCCCATCACTCTCTCTCTCTCTCTTTGCCCTCCAATCCTCTCTCTCTCTCTCTTTTCCCTCCAATCCTCTCTCTTCTCCCATCTCTCTCTCTCTCTCTATGTTACTATATCCCTCACTCTCTCCTTCTCTCCCCCCTTCTCTCTATATGTCCTTCTTTTTCTCTTTACCTCACCCCTAAACATACACTCTCTCTCTCCATCTCTCCCTTGTCACTCCCTCTCTCTCTCCACTTCTCACTCTCTATGTCTTTCTTCTTCCCTCCATATCCCCCCTCAAAATCCATCTCTCTATCCGTCCCTCTCTCTTCCTCTCTCACAATTCCTATCTCTCATCATTCCTCTCTCTTCCTTTCTCTCCTACTTTCCTCTCTCTTCCCCACATATCTCTGTCTCTCTCTGCCCTCCAATCCTCTCACTATATCCCTCCCTCTCTCTTCCTTTCTCCCCCCTACCTCTTTGTATCTCGATCTCCTTCTCTTACCCTTCTCTACCTCTCTCACTACTCTCCCTCTCTCTCGCTTCATTTACCCTCTTCCCTCTCCTTCAGTTTATCTCCTATCTTCCTTGTCACTCCCCCTATCTCTCCACCTCTATCACTATATGTCTATGTTCTTCCCTCCCATATATATCTAGAGTTAATATATATATATAATATATATATATATATATATATATATATATATATATATTATATATTTATATATATATATATATATAATATAACAATTTAATATTGTATTAATCCAATTTATTAAATTTAATAATCTAATATTATATATATAATATGAATATTAAATTTAATAATAATAATAATAATATAATAATATTATATTAATATTTAGGGTTAATAATGTTTTTTTCCATGATATTATAATAATTTGGCTCGTAAGCTTGGTATATAATTAGATGTTGATTTCTAATCCTATTTGATATATTTTTATTTATTTACCATACCTCTTTATACCTGTTTTATATTTATTTATTTACCATGCGTCTTTTATAAATATGGTATTTGACCCATGGTATTAATAATTATTTGGCCCATAGGTTTCACCTAAATAAAACCTTTTTTTGAGTTTTCATAACTAGCATTTGCACCAGATGTTGCAAAGGAAACGTTGTAAGGCATAAAGTGCGGAAATCCATTATCCATGTAGTGTGTGCATTACGTCAATGACCTAAATATCAACATATCTATTCACTTTTTCTAAATGTTGTAAACAACCAGAATTAAAGAAATATTCTTAAATGTGTACCAATATTTATAGGCACATTCCCTATACCTTAAGATTTTTGGTTGCAGCTTCAGCTTTGGAAGTCTTGAGATTTACCAAAGCTTAAATGCTTTCTTCTTCTCGCTAATAACTGAAATTTACAGACAACTTGAATGCTCACAGATTTTGTTGTGAAAATTATAGATAACAAATGTTAGCAATCTATTAATTTAGAAAAAGCTTTGTCAGAGATAAAGGTCTTATCGTAAAAAAACGTGTTTATGAATACATGGCATTGTAGGCTAGAGCTCATTTCAACTTTAAAAACTGGAAATTGAAACCAGAGAAAAGGAGAAAACATAAAGGAAATTTCACAAAATTGTAATACGATCTTTTAAATGCATTAACACTAAGCTAATGATATGTTCTTTAAAAATGCGACCACAAAAATTGTTCTCTATTAACGCAAGCAAGAAATATTTAATTACCATTGCAAATTGCTTCGACATTTGTTGTGGTCTTTAACACTACATCTAACTGATAAAGTTTATGTTCAAAATTTATCCATGTAGTGTGTGCATTACGTCAATGACCTAAATATCAACGTATCTATTCACTTTTTCTAAATGTTGTAAACAACTAGAATTATAGAAATATTCTTAAATGTGTACCAATATTTATAGGCACACTCCCTATACCTTAAGATTTTTGGTTGCAGCTTTAGCTTTGCAAATCTTGAGATTTACCAAAGCTTCAATTCTTGCTTCTTCCCATTGATATATGAAATTTACACACAACTTGAATGCGATTTTGTTGTGAAAATTATAGATAACAAATGTTAGCAATCTATTAATTTAGAAAAAGCTTTGTCAAAGATAAAGGTCTTATCATAAATAAACATGTTTATGAATACGTAGCATTGTAGGCTAGAGCTCATTTCAACTCTAAAAACTGGAAATTGAAACCAGAAAAAAAGGAGAAAACATAAAGGAAATTTCACAGAATTGTAATATGATATTTTAAATGCATTAACACTAAGCTAATGATATGTTCTTTAAAAATGGTCTAACTTACAGAGGAAATGGCATTTTTCACAATGTTTTTTATGGTTAATTTTAATCAAAATTCAACATATTTTTTAAAGTTTGAGTTTAAATTGTTTAATCTGCATAATTCCAGTGCCCCATGGGTTTTTCAGGATGCTAAATCCATTTATGCATTCAAAAATGTAGTTTAAACAACAAAAAATATTGAATTTGTATTGCCAGATTTTGGTGATTTCCTGTGAAAAGGACTATTTCGTCTATAAGTTAAACTACGCCAAAAACAAATTGTAGCGAAAATCTCCAAAACATAACCCCTGTTCTTTATAATCTGTCTAAACACAACGTCGTTTCCTTGCGGGAGAGTCCATATATTTTAATGAAGCACATAATAAAGCATTATAAGTTATAACCATGAGCAAAATTTACTGACCTATCATCGCTGATACATATATTAAGGAAGTTGATTTACTTTGCAATGACTCTACAATCTAATAGGTTGTAGACTTCCATTGTTAATAGATGCATTAGGGTTTTGGGTAGTAAATTTGTTTTTTTTACATCAGAGGAAAATGAGCTTTTAGCTTATCAAAAACAGTTTTAGATCAAGACCAGAAAGGTTGTTAGACATCTGAAGAAAATGAACTCTTAGACTATCAAAAACAGTTTTAGATCAATATCAAAAAGGTTGTTTCAATCTAAATAGTATAAGCAAAAAATCCTATATCATATTGTTATTGCCAATGCCACAACAATAAAGTCATATGCTTTCAAATAAAATCTAACCTTAATCACATACATTACCCAAATACTACCACTTATTGCAATTTCACTACACCTAACTTTAGCAAACCATATACTGATCATTCCCAAATTAAACATAAATTGTAGACACCACATAGGATACTTGTCCTGAGACTTGGGAGACCATTTTCTACTTACCAGTTCCTTTTCCAATCTAAATCTATGCTATACCAAGTTTTTCCAAACCATATGATGATCTATTCCCAAATTAAACATAAAATTTATAAACAACGAAGGTAAATGGAATTGCAACTTCTGGTGCTTTAAAAAAATTCTTAGTAGATTGTGTAGGGGATTTCAAATCAATGTAGATACGTTTCCAAGAAAACATGAACATAATCCACTACAGAAGGGATAGAGGAGATTTTATGCTTGTAACAACAAGATAAAACTACTCTAGGCCACAAGATACACAATAAATAAGTCATATCAAACATATTACAATCTAATTTTGACATCTTTTACACCAAGTGAGATGCCTTTTAATGCAACCACCCTATACAATGATAACGCTGAGAACATATAACTAATTTGAATAGTCATTACTGTCCTGTGTAATGTAAGGCCAAGTTTTTAATTGGATTCATCCCCACTGGTGATATGGCCTTTTAAAGGTATTTATGAATCAAGGCTCGTTGGCCTTGAGAGTTGGTACCATTTTGTGTAATGACAATTAATCAGTGCTGATCCTTCCATATTCAATAAAAGAATATCACAAATCCTCTCTTAAAAAAAAGAAAGTGCAGTGACTTCTCATGTTACACAAATGTACTTACAATTGTGTGGCCCTCAACCTCTCAAGCCATAGTGAGAATATGGCAAGGAGTTACTTTTGAGCCACTTCAAAATAAAGATTCAGGTATTCATTTTGCCTATGAAAGAAATAGAGAGGATAATATCTTACATTTATGCCACTGCTACCCAAAATACAAATCCTTTCTCTAAACAAAATGGAGTGCAGTGATTTCTCATGTTACAAATAAGTATTCAGCCCATAAGTTATGCTGCATGGCCTTGGACCTCCCAAACCATGGTGAGAATTGTAAGTATTCAACCCACAGGTTATGTTGCATGACCCTAGACCTCTCAAGCCATGGTGAGAATGTGGTATGGAGTTACATTTGAGCCACTTCAAAATAAAATATTAAGTTCTTTGTTTTTGCCTATGAGAGCAATAGAGAGGATATTATCTTACATTTATGCCACTGCTACCCAAAATGAAAAAGGAACATAATTTCCTCATTAAAACAATGGTATAACATTGATATTGGAATCCGGAAGCCCTCTCTCATAAGTTCTCCATGTATCCAGGTATCCGGTTTACAAGTATTCCATGTAATCAATTATCCCCTTTTTTTTGTCAAAATAACTTATAGTACATTGTAGCATTGCAGCCACTCTTAGTAGATTGGATAATTTGCAATACTCTTAGCTAGATATTGAAAACCTAATAACTTAGGGCCCACTAAAGACCATAAATGCCTACAATACTACATGCTTTGCACCAAATGTAATATCTGAATATTAATTTCCCAAGCACTCACATACCCTATATTAAAAGCTTGTAATTTAATAGATTGTGATGATAAAAAATCTGTAAGTAATTAGTGGAGACCTCCAAATTGACCAAAATAATAAGGGTGCCTAGTAATCATGCGGTTGTGTTTAAGCCCTGACCTTCCCAGCCTGGAATATCTACTTTATTTTAGTTGGAAAATCCAGTCCTACTTGATCTCTGTGTAAACATATGTGATAACATAAACTCGAGTTGCTCTGGAGTGTATCTCAAATGCTTGCTTTCACTGGTAGAATGATCAAGCAATATGCTAAAATTTTCAATGTAGTTCCTGTAAGTAGGAATTACAGCTTGCTCAATTTTCGTAAAGGTGCCCTCTTTGAGCTCTTCATCAGAGATCAACCAATTCTTGTGCTCTTCATATAACTTCTCAAATGCGGAATTGAATGAGAAGATTCTCTGCTTAAACAAATCCATGGCTCCTCCTTTTCCACCATTGGACACAGCCAGTCCATCTCTGTTCAAAAGCTTCACTAGGGGAACCCATACTTCCTTTTCATAACCCAAAACATGTTGGTTAACCAATCCCTTCCTCTGCTTTAGCCATGCCTCACCCAACAGATTCCCTAGTTTGCTGTCTCTGGCTCTCTTGAATATATACCAATAATTATTCATGAGGAATATGTGTGACAATCCAAATGCATTGTATCTCGTGGCTCTGGTCTCCAAACTCAGCTCCAAAGGATCCATCACATGACTAACAACCTTTGCAAGGCTTGTGTTGTTCCCCATTCCCCATACCATTGCCATAACCTCCTCATATTCAGTCAACATAAACTTGAGATAATTCACAACATAGCTTGTAAGCTTTGGTGGACTCCCATCAACAAACAACCTTGAATCCTCCTCTACCTGTTTCCCAAAGTCCCACAGAACTTGACAAGCACTGTGCACCAAGTGCTTCTTCATTTCGCTCAACCGAAGCCTAATCTCCAGGCATCTGGGCCCTTCAAAAACCACCCCGAAGTCCTCCTTCAATCTCTCCAATCCTTCAACCATGTCCAACAACTTGAACAACTTCTGAGGCTCTCTCTGGCTCAAGGTAACGACCTCTCCAAACTCTATCAGTGCTTTCATACCGCTTCCTAAAACCAATTTCTGAAAGAAATCTGTCCACAATTCAATATCAAATGCCTAAAAAATCCTGTTGCAAAGCTTCCTCTCAGAAGAAACCAAGACCTTCACTGTCTTCCTTAACACCTCCAAGCATTCTGCCACATGGTCTTCTAGAGCAGTCCACTCAAGCTTATCAATAGATGATGAAGAATTATATCTCACATAATCAATTTCCATGCTCTTGAAGCTCGCTCTCATGCTCTCAATCCTAATCGAACCATAAATCTTCAAGCACTTTTTAGCTCTGCCAAAGCTCTCCAAAATCTTAGCAATCATTAATCGAAACAATTGGTTCAACATTTAGTCATTCTATGTTTCTTCAATAACATAAACATGGGAGCACGGCAGATGACTCAGAATGCTCACACCTTTTTAGAACATTGATTGAAGGGGATTTGGCTTACTTATTTGTTTTATATTTCATTGTATATTTAGCAAATTAGGACATAAATTATGGACTAAACAGGAAAATGCCCAGGGATAGACAATTCTTAGAAAATGGTTGTCGGCATTCTAATCCAAAGAATTGGAAGGAATTCCCAAACTCGTCAACTTTAAATGTTGCAAGCATGCCAAATTCATTATCTATCTTTAGTGCTTTAGAAATGTCTCAAATATCAGCTCTAGATCATAATGATGAAGGTCAAGCATCTAAAACAGATGCTCTTTCCGGACTTCCTATTAGTGTGAGAACACGTGAAAATTGTCAGGAACTTTATGGCATTCTAGATGCCACTAGAAGTGATGTTTGTGTCCAACACCTGCTAGAAGGTCAAAAAATTTTGTCCGCGTTAACTGCAAAAATAAAGATAGAAGAAACTCACGATGACCCTATTCAACAATAACTAAAGAAGAATATAGATATGGGGATTTGTTAAATATTTCAATGGGAAAGGACAAATATAACATGGAGGAAATGTGAAATAATAAACCAAACCAATCATCAGAAAGGAATATAACCTGCCACACATCCGTTGCTGAGTATCAGAACAACTCTAATGAACTCAATGTTGATGAAACCCAAATTTCCTTTATAGTAAAAAGCAATTAGCTACAGAAAGGTATTTTGGTTCCTCCATCTTCTGAAGTTAGTTCTAATACATTCAATATTCCATACAAAAGCCTGAAAAAAACTTCAATGAACAATGCTCTTTATATGTTTCTCCCAATACAAAATTATCATTCCATGTTCAACAAAGGCAGGGAAACGATCCCTAAGCCTGTGAATGCATTGGACCACTGATAAGTACAATTCTTAACTTTAGAGAAGTATGAGTGAAAATTGTGACATGAGTGAGAAAGGATTTTGCTCTTTTGGAATTGGAAACAATAAATCTTACCCAATATAATATATCTTCTTTAAGTTCTTGAAGTTTTTTGGGTTGTTAGTTGTCAAGTCTCTATATGGCACAAGGTTACCCTTGGCATAAAAATTGCAGACGAAAATTCGCAGGTGTCTTCAACAACACCCAACACGAATTTGAAGAAAAAGTTGGACAACGACAATGGATTTCTCAATGGCTTTTCTTCCTCTGGGGTGGATTCACCCTCGACTCCTACAGATTCAATCGTGAAAACCATTTGGACGCAGTAATCGTCGTCAGACGATTCATCTCTGACCTTATTTGGTCCGGATCTCATTTCTACATTCAGGAAAGCCATGGATGAAATTTCCCCCAGAGATTCGATAAAGCCCATTTCAAAGGTTTGTCAGGGCAGCACGGGAAGCAAGAGCGGAGAAGACGAAAAGGGTACCCCAGGAAAATCTTTCAGGCTCCGATCTAACATCATTCAGGCGAGGGTGAATACTTTGCAGCAGATAATAGACGAGAGGTTGATCAAACGACCCCCCATATCCAAAAAATCCTTTATAAAAAACACTAAGTTGAGGGCTCCCCCTAGGGGAGAAGATAAGGTGGTTCTATATTTCACGAGCTTGATGGGAATAAGGAAAACATTTGAGGATTGCTGCATTGTGAAATTGATTCTTCGAGGTTTTAGGGTTTCGGTCGATGAACAAGATATTTCCATGCATTCCCCTTTTCGGCAGGAATTGCAAGATCTTTTGGGGAAGCCCATGCCGGTGCCTAGGTTGTTTATTGGGGGAAAATACATTGGAGGGGTTGAGGAAATTTAGCAACTGCATGAAATAGGGGAGTTAACTAAGTATCTGGAATGCTTCCCGGTGCAGGCTCATTCCAAACCTTGCAATGGTTGCGGTGATGTGAGGTTCATTCCTTGCCAAAATTGCAATGGCAGCCGCAAGGTTTTTACAGAAGAGGAAGGTCAGGGCCTTTTCATTAGTTGCCAGCAGTGTAATGAAAACAGACTCATAAGGTGCCTTGTGTGCTACTGAGGTTTTTGTGAAAACCTGAACATGCTGCAAATATGAGAAAGAATGGTGCAGAGTTACCATGTCGCTAAGGTATGGTGGTATTGAACACAGAGGCCCCTTGCTACAGAGAACCTTCGGTGTTCAGATGGTGCTCGAAACATGGAGTAGGAACCCAGGTCAGTAAACCACAACTGCTTTGCAACTGTTTCAAATATCGTGAACAGTTCCAACCACTCAACTACCTTCCCTTGATCGAACGATTAACAATCCTCTAATCGTCTAACACATAATCTAATGGCACACAGGGATGACTAGTAGATTTTAGGGAAGTTCATTTCAGAGGGAAACGCCTTACGACGTAAATATAAAGAGGTTTATAGAGTAAATATAAAAATATGTTTTATTTATTTACCATATCTCTAGTTTATTTACATTTTTATTTATTTACCATACCTCTTTTTTGGGTGTTCTAAACCTCTTTATATTTTAAATTTATATTGTGTTTAGACATAATTATAATTAAATTGATTTTTAAATAAGGTCGACATTAGATTAAAAATGTAAAATGTTAAACATTACATCTACTTTTACAATGAATTTTACAAACTAAAATACTGTTCATATATATTTTATAATGAATTTTTAAATAAAGTCGACATTAGATTAAAAATATAAAATGTTAAACATTACGTTTACTTTTACAATGAATTTTACAAACTAAAATACTATTCATATATATTTTATAATGAAAGTAATGATATCAGGCATATACTTTTCCATGCATGTTTAATTTATCTTCAAAAAGTTGTCCACAAATTTATTATCTAAACAAGGACAACAACTTAGGGGCAATCTGTGCTGATAAGAGACTACTTTATGAGAGAAATACTAAGTACATATGAAAACACAACGCCTAGTTGCTTGTAACACACCTTTCAAATCTTAATGCCTTGGTTAGAAATACTAAATACATATGAAAACACAGCGCCTAGTTGTTTGTAACACATCTTTCAAATCTTAACGCCTTGATTAGTAATACTAAATACATATGAAAACACAACGCCTAATTGCTTGTAACACATCTTTCTAATTTTAGCGCCTTGCTTAGCAATACTAAGTACATAGGAAAACACAACGCCTAGTTGCTTGTAACACATCTTTCATATCTTAACGCCTTGCTTAGAAATACTAAGTGCATATGAAAACACATGCAGTCTTTATACGCATCTAGTAGATCTGGAAGGCATAGTTCTCATTAGAGATTAGAAATAAGGTGCCTTGCATGTACAGGTTGCGTAATTTTAGGAGTTCACGTAACTCGAAATTAGCCAGGTGCATCAATGAGATATATTCTCATGAATGATTGCATGTATCAATGAGATATATCTGCATGAATGATTCCATGCATTTTCCTCTTCTGGAGTATGGGACAATTCCCTAGCTATTGAAAGGGACAATTCCCTAGCTGTTGAAACTTGTGCATGAGGGTGCATTATCGATTAGGGTTTTAAGTTCTGTAAGGAGGTGCATCACTTGGATGACTAGTATTTATTGTAACCTCTCTTTTCTTGGTTTATAAGATAAAGTGAATGAGGTGCACCCATAAATGGCTTTTTTTTGGTTTATAAGATCAAGTGAACGCGGTTCACCGATACATGGACTTTAAGATATGGATAATCCAAGCTTTCAACATATTGGTCTTGTAATTCTTTTAATTCTTTTACTTAGTAATAGAAATATGTCCGATTAATAACATAAATTTGTTTGCTGTAAATAACATCAATCTGTATAATACAGAAGACCAAATATCATGTGTGGATATTTTTTCAGCGTCTTTCGGTCTGAGGTCTCCATATTACTTTAGTGTGCAATTTTGTACAGTCGAAAGTTTCATAAAGATATTTAAAATAAACGGATCCGTATTATTGATAGGAGCTTTAATTAATTTCCAAAAAAATAAACGGAGCAAGGGTATTGCACTGTGACTGTTATGATTATCTCAAATATGATTTCACAAGCCAAATCGTAGGGTGAAATACAATGATATTTCCAAAAATGGTACCATTTCCAAAAAACTATATAGGTAGCTCGTGAAGTGACACCATGCAGTATGGGATGTGGTCTTTCTTGTGAGCTTGCTTTCTTTAGTAATCCGCAGATGTGGTCTTTTTGTGAGCTTTTTTTCTTTAGTAAAATGCAGAGATACCTAGAAACACTGAGGTAGACACTTGCTCTACCTGCAACGTCGACTACTATTTGGTTTCTAATATAAAACATAACTAAAATAATAAGGTTACCTTAAAATTAAGGCTCTTGTCCGTCTGCCATTTTTATGCTGGGAACATCTTGAAAAGGCGACCAGCATCAATGGAAGTCGTTCAATGGAGAAGAGAGGGCTTCCTTTAATGCCGAAGATGTTTAAGGCTTTGAAGATCAGGAAGATACTCTGAGCACTGGATTATAATATACAACTTTTCCAAATTGATTGGTAGGCATTTGAGTTTGTCGTGTGTCGCTACTTAAAGCATATAGTTTAATATATTATTATTTCTATTTATAGTTACAAAAGCATGCGCTCACCAAGGTTACCTCTCGTTTGGTTCCCTCATTATACGCCTTTATCATCATGGCATATTAACTGGAATATGAAGGGAATAGAATATCTTTTTATATCATAACAATGAATGCCATCACAGAATCCACGTCGTTTTGATGATGATGTAAGTGGAAGGATGGGCGGATAAAACAAGGCTTGATCCAAACAGCTAGAAACAAAGCTATGCACGTTCATCTAAACTTAAATTGACATTATAGAAACTTGCTTTAAATTGCGGTTAAAAGAAAGCTCTGACACACCTTCAAATTGCCGTTATAAAAAAGCTCTCAGACTTTTCAATTGCCGTGTAGTAATCATCAAATATCATCCTTAAGTTTCCATATCAAAGATATATTGGCATGCCCAGAAATATAGATTATCATGGCCAATACTGAGCAGACATAATAAAAACTAGTGTGTGAGCAAATCAAGCAAACAAAAAGATTTTATGTACAAAATCAAAAACACAAAATGAATTTATGATTGCATACAAAAAAAGATTTTATGTACAAAATCAAAAACACAAAAAGAGTTTATGATAATTTGTACAATAGAATGTATTATGGGTAAGATCACAGAGTTGTGCCTCCATCATGATCATATGAGTGTTTATGTAAAAAATAAAATTTATCCAGGGAAGGGCATCACCCCAGCGTCCAATATATGTTCTTCCATCTTAATTTCAAAGTGCAGCCCATCCTTTTTAGCATGAAGCCCATTTTCGAGAGTCTGTCTGCAAAATGATTATGCTCTCTTCCGATGTGCTCAATAGATGAGTCCATATAAGAAGTCCAGAGTTGCTGTACTTGAAAGAGTCAACCTTGAAGTGTGGGTTGGTAAATATGTGCCCCGCCCAGTACATAATCAATGAGTATCTTTGAGTCCCCAAATATATGTAATATTGGGATGTTTAGATATTTCGAGAACCAAAGTAATCCCCGGAGTGTCATTACTTCTGCCTTAGTATTCGTGCCATGGCCTGCACCCCAATGTACCCAAAATTCTTGTTCTGGAGAAAAGGAAATCCAGAAACCGCACCCACAATTATTTCTTTGCGATGCTCCAGAAGACCACCTTCAGGCCAGTAGGTTTATGAGTGGTATCCTTCGGTCCTTTACTCTGAAAAGAACTAGTTGAGAGTGCCAATTTGATGTTATCCATTACATGTAGTTCAGAAATCCTGTGATTGTTGAAGATGATCTTATTTCTCCATTTCCAGGCCTCCCAGAAAAAATATAGTTGCGCCATGCAGGTTGTTGTTTACTCAGCCAGATAAGACATTCAGAGATATGGTCAAATAGTTGATATGGGAATCCAATACGAGAAGTGAGTTTTTGCTAGAAATTGACAACATTGGGACAATATAAAAATAAATGTATGTTGTGCTCCTGTGCCACAGTAACTTGGCCCATACCAATGCCTCTTTTGGAGGTTTTCCCATGTGAGATTTTTATTTTTCCATACTAGCCAAAGGAAATATATAATCTTAATGGGAGAATTTGATTTCCAATAGTATGTGAACCAACATAACTTAGTTTGTAGTGTCTCCCGACAGCAAAGAGAAAGATATGTGTCGGCCACCTTGTGATTGTGATCCTTTGTTTTTCCCTTCCAAGCAATTTGGTCCCAATCCAACACACGGAAAGCTCCATCAAGCTGCATATTAGATCTAATTTGTTCCCATTCACTTGCCATCTTCCCGACAAGTTGTAATTCCATAGCCCATTTCCAAATAGGTCTGCAGTCTTACCATGATGATATGACCTGCTGCCAGAAGAATATACCACAACTATGTAGACAATGAACAAGATCTTCAAATAAATTGGAGGCGGTATCTATACCCAGAGTGTGATCTAGGACGATGACAATACAATGTTGGTGCCTAGTTTCCAAGCCAAATGAAAAAATAAACAGTGGTGCATTTTAATGAAACTGAGCCATATCGCAGATCCATAAGCAATCTCGATCCCACCATGTCTCATCCAGAGAGTGAAGTCAGAATTATTTAGATATTTGCACTGAATAATCGTGCCCTAGGTACCGCCACCAAATATACCTCGCCACATGGATTTGAGCAATAGATCCCAACCAAATCTTTTAAGATTCAATATACCCCAGCCACCTAGTCGCATGGGAAGAGTGAGATGTTCTAGCTTTGCGAGGTGTAGTTTATTCTGATATTTCCTACCAAACCAAATGAAGTTTGTCGTATCCTGTTGAGTCTTTTAATGATGGTAAGGGGCAAATGATATAGGTGTGAGTACACACCCAATTGTGTAATGACAAAATGTGTCAAGATAACATGTCCACCCAGAGTTAAACATCTGAACTCCCAACCAAATATCCTCTTATAATATATGTCTACGAGCCACATCCAATCATTGACTTTATAACTACAAGGTTTGATGTGAAAACCAAGGTATTTCATACCTCCCGACAATGGTTTAGAAGCCACACTAAGTAGTCCACAAATGTAAGCAATTATCTCCTAATCACAAAAGTCATGGAGGATGGTAGATTTCTAGAGATTCATGAGCAAACCAAATATCGTCATTCATGAGATTCATGAGGACGTCATCAACAAATAAGTTATGTGATATATCGTCCCATATGTAAGACATGAAAATGTCCATCCACCACCTCTTGTTGAATGTTAAGGCTCAGCCTGTCCATAGCCAAGATGAAGAGAATTGATGACAGTGAACAACCTTGTCGAAGGCCCCTACCCGCCTTGAAGAACATTGTAGGATAGCTATTTATAAGAACAGCATATTTGACATTTGAAACGCAAGCCATAATCCATTCAGCAGGACCGACTTGTATACCAATTTTGTGTAGGATGAGCCGCATGTAGCCCCAATCAAGACAATCAAAGGCCTTTTGTAAATTGACTTTCATTATAGCAGCATTAAGCTTCTTATGATGTATGGAGTACATACATTCTTAGGTGATTGCCACTGCGTCATTTTTCTATCTATTTTTGAGGAACCCAAACTGCTGTGGAGAGATATAATTGGACAATGTGAGCTTCATCCTGTTTGCAATGGTTTTTGATATGATTTTATAAATAGATTGCAGAGAGAAATAGGCTTATATTCTGAGAAGGTAGTGGCTGGGGACTTTTTTGGGATTAGAGCAATATAAGTAGAGTTGATATAAGGATGAATATATCCTCTAGTGCGGGTTTCCTCCACCATGTCCAATAAATCCTGCTTGAAGAGATAAAAAAAAGTGGGTAAAAAGATCCATAGTCCACCCGTCAGGTCTGATACTCTTATCCTGCTTGAAATATTTAAGCACATTCAAGATTTCCTCCTCCAAAACAGGTTTAACTAGAGCCAAGTTTGCATCCTCATCAAACATGCGAGGAAATAATTCGACACCCCACAGTTGGTCCTCTGTACAGTCCTGAATTCTCCTTTGGTATGCAGAATGAAAATGTTGAATAGCAACTTTATATATATCTTGCTGCGTTTGAACTTTATTTCCAACTACATCGTTTATCTCCCAAATAGAGTTTACTTTCCTTCGGTAATTTTCATACCTATGAAAAAATTTAGTATTTTTGTCACCCTCTTTGAGCCAGATAGCCCTGCTCTTGAGATGCCAAGTGGTTTCTTTGATGTGGAGTATGTGTTTCTTCTGGAGCTTGAGAGCATGTATACGACTTCGGATATGTTTCGAGAGGTTATCACCAAGGAGCAATGGGAAAATGTCTAGAAGTGATTTTGAGATGTCATCCATCTCTTTGTTAAGGTGTCTGCGTTTTCTATGCTCCCATGACTTTACCTCACGCTGAAGAATCTTAAGCTGCTCCTGTATATGCATCATCGGTGAGTTGGATCGAACCCCAACCCAATTCCAGACATCATGTACAAGACAGTTGAAATTTGGGTCATCAAGCCAAACCTAATTAAACTTGAAAGTTATCCCACCTTTGTAATCACCCCTTTTCCAGTGGAGGATGATAGGACGGTGATCAGAGATATGAATACTCACAACTTCATAATGGACCATCCCAAGCTGCTCAACAATCTGTTCATGCATGAGAAAACAATCCAACTTCTTAGCAACATATGCATCCCCAGCTCTGCCATTATCCCAAGTTGTAGATATAGTGGAAGGACAGATATCAACAAGATTGTGCTTGATGATGAGCTACATGAGATCAACCAGTGTGTCCACCCAACAAGAACATCCCCATACCTCATTTAAACCAATTGTAAAATTTAAGTCCCCAACAATTATAAGAGTAGGCAGATCTAGTATTTCCATGGAAATCAAATGTTCCCAGAAAGAGATATGATCTTTGTATGGGGCATATACATTCAGTATATGAACTTTGCTTGGAAGTCCCCGAATGTGCCCAGCCAGAAAGATGCCTGCAAAACATGAGAAAGCTTTTACATTGACCCATTGTGGGTCCCATATTGCCACCAGTCCCCTCGAGAGGCCATCTACAGCAGTGGCTGCCATGTGCCAGGAGGGAAGCATCTTCCTACCTAACCACCTGCGGAACCGCGTGCATAGTCTCCTACGGTAAAATAATATATGGACGAAGTGAATAAAAGAGCTCCTTGAGGGCCAAATATTTTGGAGTGGCCCCCAAACCCCGGATATTAAGTGAGAGGATAAAATTCATGTTGAACCATGTGTGGGCGGCTGTGCTCTAAGGGCCCGAGGGGGATAGGAACCAGCAATATGAACATCAATAAGAGAAGTAGTATCAACATGATTGAACGGGAGAGGCATGGGGCGACCACAAAAATGTCAACTATTGCGGCTATTTTTACTACAGACAGTGATATTTCCAACAGAGGAGGGGCTAATATGGGGGGATGTAGGTCTGGGAGGTTTATGGATGGTGAGTGTGTGAATATCTAAAGTCTTATTTTGTAGTAAATAGTCCAGATCATCGTCAGTCGAATTGGTAGGGGAGTTTAGAGGGGAATGTGAAGTTGTAGGGCGGGTTCCGGACTCAAGTGGACGTGATGTGTCATGAAAAGGAGAGGACATGGGGATATATGTAATGTGAGAGGATGATGGAGCATCGAGGGATAGTGGAGGGTATGAAGTGGGCAGATAGTCAGCAAGAGGTGGTAGGTAATTGTCCAGGGGAGCGAGTGAGGTGGCTATGTTCAGGGGAACGAAAGCCCATTCGAGGATCGGGGGGAAGTAGAAATATTATTATGAGTAGATATGTGTGGATTATCAAGCAAATGAGAATTATAAGGAGGATGTGAGATACCTATAGACCGATGTGGACTATGACTAGTAGGAGGGGTCTCAAACCAGCTACGTGGAGAGACAATAGGAAGTGAAATATTTTTACCCGGTATATAATGTTGTTGCTGATGATGAGGTCTATGTCTGTCACCCTGCCGCCGAGGAAAATGAGTCAGGAGATGTCTGGTATGATGGCAGTTAATACACCGGAAAGGAACCCCCCAGAAGTCGAGTCGTTAATCCAGGTGTGTGTCACCCCAATTGATTTCATGTGATCTGGGAAACTGCCTCTGTATTATTTTTCAATAAGGATCCATGCAACCTGTTTGTCTTGTGCACCCAAACATCGTTGATCAACATGCACAAATGTGCCAATGGTGTTGCCAATATCCTTGAAAACCTGTTTCGACCAGAATTCTATGGGCAATCCAGGGAACTTAACCCAAATCAGCTTGTTCTGTGGGGTATCTTTCAGAGGATTGAACCCAATATACCAAGAGTGAAGCACTAGAAAGCTTCAACCATTAATCCAGGGAATGGATTTAATTTTGTGAAGATCCTCTTGGTTGAGGAAATGAAAACCATACCAGTCATTTAACAATCACACCACTTTTGGCATGTATCCCAACAGTGTTTTCCACTTGGATTCAACCCAAATCCACATATCTGCTTCACTCAACTTGGAAAAATGCCACTTACCAACCAATGCACATTTTTGAAGATTGGTAACCCGGTCTTTGAGAACATCATGGTCGAAAACTAGTGCAGGGACCAGAGATGAGATCTTGAGAGAATGTTGTTGATGTCTCGTTCTCCGTCCATATTCCGTGTGGGGTTGATCATGCATAATCTATTCCACATGTAAGCCATCTGGAGAGAGGATGGATGGTTGATATGTGAGCCAGGTCTCAGAGATCGTTGGGCCCCACCACCCGAAGTTTGTCTTAGCATCCATCGTGGCCCGGATGAATGCTTAGTGGGCAGAGGTGTTAGATTCTAACAGGTCCATGAGCACGCGAGGAGAAACCAGGTCAGCCGGATGGTGAGAAAGTAAATGCAATTTTAGTAGGGATAGAATCCTTGACAAATATATCTAGGTATCCACAAAGTATAGAAAATGAAGGATCGATCCCCAGAATGTAACACCCACATAAAGCCCAATTTAAGAGGAGCACCGTCAAATGACCAGGCTAAATGAGGAAAGTACCCAGAATGGAATAAAAAAATGAAAAGAGGGAGATCATGTTAGTGAAAAAGGGTGTGATAATGTCAAGAGAGGAATGTGTGATGCTGACCCAAGTCACCTCAAGCAAGAAAAACACCGCCCAGCCAGATAATTCGAAAGTACACCAAAAAATGGCGAACGCCGATAACCGGAAAATAAACCACCCGAGCGCACATGCTTCTCTCTTACATTTACTTGCCACTCGCATTTTCCAGGTTCTCAAAGCCCTTGTTATTTTAAATTTATATTTTCAAAATTTATCTGATAAATGTCAAAACTTGTGGTTTATTGTCAAAATTGCTTTCCTTCATTTGAACAGTAAATTTTATAAAAATTGAGCTTATGTTTAAAAATGAAATAATATTGATTTTGGTTTTTTTTTTTTTGAATTCTTGAAAACTTTTGGTTTATGGTCAGAATTGCTTTCCTTCATTTGAACTGTAAATTTTATAAAAACTGAGCTTATGTTTAAAAACGAAATAAAATTGATTTTGGTTATTTTAGTTTGAATTCTAGAAAACTTTTGGTTTATGGTCATAATTGCTTTCCTTCATTTGAACTGTAAATTTTATAAAAACTGAGCTGATGTTTAAAAATGAAATAATATGGATTTTGGTTCTTTTAGTTTAAATTCTTGAAAATTTTCGACACATTTTTGTTTGCTTTAAACCCTATGTTTAAAACCTTATAGTTTAAACCCTATGTTTTCCTCCTTATAGTTTAAACCCTTGAAAAAAATTTCATTCTTCAAGGACTTCTCAGGTTAGAATACAAGAGCTTGCAATTTTTCTCTCCTTTTAAATTGAATTCTAAACCTTTGCTTAGCAACAACTCGATTAATGAGTTTTATGAGACATTGATAATTCAAATGGGAAAACTCTGCTAACAAGCTTTATTAAATCATACGCAATGTAAAATTAAATATGCATTGTATATTATAGATACAACATTATAAACTAAATTTCCATAAACAAATGCCTACTTTGTAAGAATGACAAGTGGCGGAAAACAATTTTAATTATAATTTATAATTTCTTAAATCAAACGTCAAACAATCTTCTAATTAATTTTTTAATTCTAATTGAAGATGATACATGTACTCGGCATGCGTCCTTGTGACTGCAGCCTATTTCAATTTTTTAGGAAAGTCACTATTAGCTCTGCTACATGTTGTTGATTTTCAAAGAGTGGAAGTAGGCTCGGTCCTTGGTTTCTTGCTCAGAAGAGGTCTGCACCGGTTATCGTCCTCCTTCTCCTTCACCTCGCTTACTCCCTTTCACCCCGCTGCCTCCATTTTTTTCCCTTGACTTTCGCCGATGCGATATTGCGATGCGATTTAATTGCTATCACAAATCGCATCCATGTGTGTACAAAGGCTTCGCCCCTTGACTTCCGCCAATGCGATCTGATCACAATCGCACATCGCCAGATCCGACCACTCCCATCCCACTCGATAAAGCAACTCGTTCGATCACTCCTCCGTCGTTTGATCAATCCCGACAAGATCCAATGGCCCACACCCATTTCGCTCTCACATCTCCCGATATCTCCTGCAAACCAATCTCCGCCTTACATCCATTTAATCCAACGACATTCGCACCTCCCGCGCCTATAAATTGCCCGCGCATTAGCGCACGATCAAAGTGCTTTCTGCGTTGTCCCATCTGCCACGCATCGCCCAGTGATTGCGATTGCGCACCTGTGTACCTTTACTACTCACCCACCAAAAACGGTGCGATACATACCGCTTACCGCCCATTATCTCCCGTGCTACTCTTCTGCCCGATGGCCATCGGATTTGTCTGCCCGCGATCTGACGACTCACATTTGTTTGCTCCCGCTTCTGCCCGATTCTGCTCTCACTTCCGCTCGATTCTTCTCGCCAACAGATCTCTGCCCTCCATTCACGTGATCCAACGGCTGATATCTGTTCCGCCATGCAATTAGCTCATCCATAGCCTATCCCGTGCATGAAGGAAGAAGGTGGTCAGTATTCAGCACTCTGCGCAGTTAATCTTCAACCACTGCATTTAATAAACAGGATGGCCAAGAAGGGAAAGGATCAGCCTCGAGTAGATAAACGCATTTATCAGTTATGGAACTCCTTCCATATAACACTTCACCTGCTCAAGAAGGACAATAGAGCACCAGAGAACGTCGTATTCATTCATTAAAGCAAGCAGGTTGTAGCAGAGACTCCATCAGAGAGTTAAAGCGGTTGGTGGTCCATTATGACCCCTCGCCGCTTAGAATAGCAGAACATTTTGTAAAGAAACTCTATATATACCCAGAAAACAGATGTAATCTGGGTGTGGGTGGATGGTTGTTGTTTGATGTAAGGTTCAACTTCCAAAGACTGTGACTTCTTTGATACTTGCAGCGTCTCGTCGGCATTTTCAGCTAATACAAGCTTCTTTTGTTGTTAATTACTCATTTTCCATTTCTACTATGTTCTAGTCTGTGCTTGTTATGCAGTTTTCTTGAACTCTTGATGTTTAGCATTAGAGGGGCTAGCATCCCACCTCTGTGTTAAAATCTTGTATGTATCAGTGAATGTGTTATTCAAGTTTCTTTTTACTTAGTGCCAGAGAGCTGTCATCCTGTTTGTGCATTAGGGAATATATTTGCAGACTTCTTTACTGGCTGCAGCCGGCCATCATAGGGTCCTGTGCATCTGTTGGTGTGGTCAGTATTCTCCGTATTCACTCAATCCTTAAACTGAGTAGTTGGTGGTCTAAAGCCTTGTAGTCTGGGGGTGTTCACTCATGTCTGGAGTTAAGCATAGTAGAAGTGGTTATCTGGCTTGAACAAGCATCATTCCTTCCATTTACCCATTTCCAACATTTAGTTGAGTATTGTGATGTTCCCGAGCATCTCTGAGATACAACCTAGGAGAGTTTCTTGGGGTGATAACATTGATTGGCGCCGTTGCCGAGGAGAGGAGATTGAGCTTAGCTTTCCTAGGAGACGACACAGTTCCAGCTTTGATGATAGACAAAGTTTGGACACAGTTTTGGTTGTAATCATCTATCTAGTGACTCCACTTGAGGAACACCAACCTTTGGCGACTCCACATTTCATTCCTAGCTCAGTTTGTGAGGCATACTCGAAGAAATCCTCATAAATCACTAGCTGACCCAATGCCTGACCATAAGAAGATCGTTAAGCAAAAGAAAACTTTGCAGAAAGGAGCATCAGGATCAGGTAAGCCTAAAAAATCCCATGTATCTCTACTAGTGAAGAAATACCTTCAGAGATTTATAGAGCTCCTTGTTCAGTAAGTCCCCTATATAGTCCATCAGTGCCCTCTTGCTCTGTTGATCATTTCATATCCTTCTATCATCCAAACGACCAATACGCTTCCACCTTTCCCAGTCATGGTAGGTCAACAAGCACCCACAAAGATGGAAAGAATCATAGCTGCTAGATATGGACCCTTGGTCTTGCCTGTTCCTTTAGATGTCGTGCCTGCAGGGGATTATCAGAAATATATGCCTAAGTTTACTGGTACAGAGGGAATATCAGCTAAAGAGCATCTAGAGTCATTTTATAGCTATGTTGATAATCTAGATATCAATGAAAATGATGTGTGGATGAGGGTTTTTGTCCAAAGCCTAGATGGAGAAGCTAGAAAATGGTTCAGAGAATTAACCCCTAGGTCTATAGCAAACATTGAGGCCTTAGATGATGTGTTTCTAAAGCACTAGGGGGATAAGAAAGATCTGCTCTACTATGATACTGAATTTGGGAACTTGCAGAGGGAGAATGGCGAGTTGTTGTCTGATTTCAACATTATATTCAACCATATGTACAGTAGAATACCAGCTGAAGTCAAACCTACCCCTACTTCTGTTATGCTTACTTATGCCAATGCCTTCGATTCTCATTTCTGCCTGCTGTTAAGAGAAAGAAGATGTGCTTCTTTGGCTGATATGCAAGATGCAGCCTTTGAAGTAGAATCAAACATCATGGTTGCAGGAAGGCTTGAAGGTATTGCTGATAGGAGAAGACAGAGGGGTGAGTACTCATCATCCTCAGAGCTCAAGATCGATAAATTGGCCAGGATGATAAAGTCATTAGCCTCTAAAGTTTCCAAATTAAGAGTTGAGCAGCATTCTGAGGAAGCAGGAGCTCCTAGTGCCTTTTCTCTTACAAATCCAAATCTACATAGAGGAACATAGGAGCAGTTGCACATTTTGCAGAGAAGCAAAGATGCTAACAAAGACCAAAGGGTGAAGACCCTTTATCAGAGTATAGTCATGGAGGAAGAGTAGTCTGAAGAAGAGGATGAGGTCCATGGTATGGAAGATAAGGGTAGTGCCCCTTTCTTAACCAGAGCTACCTATGAAAAGTCATTATCCAAAGGCACTGGTCATGAGTTTGTTGTACCTGCAGAACAACAAGCTGATCAGTAGAAGCAAGAGGCAGTAGATCCTACCATCCTCGAAGAATCTGAGCATAAATCTAGCCCATATTCTAATGACTAAGTAGATCTGCAAACTGGAAAACCTATTGTTATCCCCAACCCAATGATCAAAAAGGGTGAAGTCAGTTGCCCATCATCTTGTGCTTCTTTGTCTGTTCAAGAGACAATCCCTCATACTTGCCTCCTAGGCACTAAGGCAGGCCATAACTTGATGCCCAAGGCTGATACTGATAATCTCAGTCTTGATATTCTGAAGCCTACCCAGGTGGCCTCCACATAGCTTGAAGGGGCAGTGTGCCAGATCACAGAGGAAGAGGGGGCACAGTTTTGGGACACCTCCTTGGATGTGGACTGTTCTAAGAAAGATGCAGGAGCAGATGAAGTCTTTGTGTCCCCCACACACGAATACATTAGTTCACCATTTATATTAATTGTGTGGATCACAAATGAAACAGACAAGTACACAGCAATCATTGTCACTCAGCAAGTGTACAAAGGCTCCCATGAAGAACCTCCAGGGATGAGAACATACAAAGAGGGGAAAAAGTACAAACCATCTCTACCTGATAAGATCGAATGCCCTAAACTCTTTGAGGTAGAGGATCAAACCAACCCAATTTTGCAGATCTTTGATGAACCGGCTGATAGGCCGACCGAGAGGAGCAGAAACAATTTTGATGGTCCAATAGATGGCTAGTTTTTGAAGAATTATATTGTTTAAGGTTTTCGAGCCTTAATGATTGTAAGCATGTTCTCTTACAGGTTTTAGCGTAGACTTAATTAGACTCCATGCCCAATGGAATACTAGGCAAATGTTTTTTAAGCTTGATTTTTATGAAGGCATTGGTATGTAGTTCTTGAGATCTCACAGGGAGGATCTCATCCCCAGAAGGAGCTAGTGTTAGCTCTGCTACAGGTTGTTGATTTTCAAAGAGTGGAAGTAAGCTCGGTCCTTAGTTTCTTGCTCAGAAGAGGTCTACACCGGTTATCGTCCTCCTTCTCCTTCACCTCGCTTACTCCCTTTCACCCCGCTGCCTCCATTTTTTCCCTTGACTTCCACCGATGCGATATTGCGATGCGATTTAATCGCTATCGCAAATCGCATCCATGTGTGTATAAAGGCTTCGCCCCTTGACTTCCGCTGATGCGATATTGCAATGCGATCTGATCGCAATCGCACATCGTACATCGCCCGATCTGACCACTCCCGTCGCACCTAATAAAGTGACTCGTCCGATCACTCCTTTGTCGTCTGATCTGTCCCGACAAGATCCAACGGCCCACGCCCATTTCGCTCTCATATCTCCTGATATTTCCTGCAAACCAATCTCTGCCTTCCATCTGTTTAATCCAATGGCATTCGCACCTCCCGCGCCCATAAACTGCCCATGCATTAGCACACGATCAAAGCGGTTTCCGTGTTGTCCCATTCGCTACATGTTGCCTGGTGATTACGATCGCGCACCTATGTACCTTTACCACTCACCCACCAAAAGCGGTGCAATACATACCACTTACCACCCATTTTACCGTCCCCGCTTGTTATCTCCTATGCTACTCTTCTGCCCAATGGCCGTCGGATCTGTCCACCCACGATCTGATGGCTCACATTTGTTTTCTCCCACTTCCCCATGATTCTGCTCTCACTTCCACTCGATTCTTCTCTCCAACAGGTCTCTGCCCTCCATTCACATGATCCAACGCCTGATATCTGTTTCGTCATGTAATCAGCTCGTCCATAGCCTATCCTGTGCATGAAGGAAGAAGGTGGTCAGTATTCAGCACTCTGCGTAGTTAATCTTCAACCACCGCATTTAATAAACAAGATGGCCGAGAAGGGAAAGGACCAGCCTCGAGTAGATAAACGTGTTTATCAGTTATGGAACTCCTTCCATATAACACTTCACCTGCTCGAGAATGACAACAGAGCACCAGAAAACATCAAATTCATTCATTAAAGCAAGCATATTGTTGCAGAGACTCCATCAGAGAGTTAAAGCGGTTGGTGGTCCATTATGACCCCTCCCCGCTTAGAATAGTAGAACATTTTGTAAAGAAACTCTATATATACCCAGAAAACAGATGTAATTTGGGGGTGGGTGGATGGTTGTTGTTTGATGTAAGGTTCAACTTCTGGAGACTGTGACTGCTTTGATACTTGTAGCATCTCGTTGACATTTTCAGCTAATACAAGCTTCTTTTGCTGTTAATTGCTCACTTTCCATTTCTACTCTATTCTAGTATGTGTCGGTTATGTAGTTTTCTTGAACTCTTGATGTTTAGCATTAGAGGGGCTATCATCCCACCTCTGTGTTAAAATATTGTATCTATCAGTGAATGTGTTATTCAGGTTTCTTTTTACTTAGTGCTAGAGAGCTATCATCTTGTTTGTGCATTAGGGAATAGATTTGCATACTTCTTTACTGGTTGCATCCGGCCATCACAGGGTCATGTGCATCTGCTGGTGTGGTCAGTATTCTCCGTATTCACTCAATCCTTAAACTGAGTAGTTGGTGGTCTAAAGCCTTGTAGACTGGGGGTGTTCACACATGTCTGGAGTTAAGCATAGTAGAAGTGGTTATCTGGATTGAACAAGCATCATTCCTTCCATTTACCCATTTCCAACATTTAGTTGAGTTTTGTAATGTTCCCAAGCATCTCCGAGATACAACCTAGGAGAGTTTCTTGGGGTGATAACAATCACCACCTGGTTTGTTAAGTTTCGTTGCTTGTTTGAATTCTTCGGGAAAGTTGCCACCTCGTTTGTTCAGTTTTGTTGCTCTGTTCAACAGGTCGAGTTAGATACCTACACAAACATTTCCAAAGAACTTTTTGAACATAAACTTACACAGCCTATGGGATTGGGCTCTAGATATCGTTAGCAGTTGGAATTTTGTAGATGGTTGGCCAGTTAAATATATTCATAATTATAATACTGATGCAGGCAATAACAAGACATGAAAAGAAGATGCTAAGGAAAGTACATGATTCACCACCACCATGATGGAAAAATTGATGTTTACCTGAACATCTAATTTTTTTCAACAATATGTACAAGGTTTTCATCCATGTCATGCTATGCAAATCCTTTGGTTCAGTTATGGAACATTAACCTTTAAGGTTGAGAAAAAGTTATGAAGGGAGAAGAAGAAGAAGAATGCTAGCCATGGTGATCTATGAGGCCAGAATACCATTGTGCTTCCTTCTGTTTGTCATGGCGTTTTCCCTTATGTTTTTCATGGTGTTTTCTTTGTTGGATTTTAAAAGATATCATAAAATCATAGATGAGTGGTTGTCAAATGACATAATCAATGAGAAAAACACATAAATAGAAAGACTACATGAATAATTACAGGTGCCCAAATCCTTTTAACTCTTTTTTTCCCTCTTAAATTGAGTCGTACTATTGTATTGTCCTCAGTAATACAGTGATTTGATTTGATCGAACAAAAGCATCAATAGTAGGGGAATTCATTTAAGGAGCAATTGTTTACCCAATTCAACTTATTTTAGTTGATCTCATAGCAGAGGAAGCATAGGGGACAAGACAAAGACAAAGACAAAAGAAATATAGGTTGGGTCAGAGTCGGTATACCTTACTTTCCTAGCATTCTCACAACCATCTCACGTGGCACTCGAATGGTCTCTGCCTTTGCCTCTGCTTGTATAAAGTTCCTGGGATGAGAAGCCTATTGCATCCACATGTAGAGTCCTTAGTTCCTTCCAGAAACATAGTAGTTTGATGAATCTTTACCCCTCTGCTTCCTCGACCATCTGGCATGTCGTAGGTGGTGTTCTTTACACGTGCTCAGATCCCTTTATCGTTGTGTTCCCTCGTGTGATGCAAATTAAGAATCACGACAACTTCAAAAAAATCACGACAATTTTCATTTGTAAAACCGTTGTTGGTTTCTTCTATAAAAAAAAATTCACCCTACAAGTGTGTAGAAAAAAATCACTCTGCAAGTGCGTAGAGGCCATGGCTGACACAATCACTCCACAAGTGCACCACAAGTGTCATGGAGGGCATGCCAATTCTCTATGCTAATTCTCTGTGTTATGGCTAACAAAATCACTCCACAAGTGCACCACAAGTGCCATGGAGGGCATGCCAATTCTCTGTGCTAATTCTCTATGTTATGGCTAACAAAATCACTCCATAAGCCCTCCACAAGTGCCATGGAGGGCATGCCAATTCTCTGTGATAGTGCCATCAAAATCACTCCACAAATGCTTGGAGGGCATGCCAATTCTTTGTGCTATGGAGTTGCAAGTTGAGATAAGAATAGCATTAAATGTAAGCACAACTATTGCAGAGAACATTGGGCTAACATGAGCATGGAGGGGCAAGATGAATGAAGAGGAGGCAGTGGATATTGCATGTATTGCATGGAATGAAGAGGGGATAGGAGATAGAGAAGGTGACAAGTGGCCTGAAGAACATGCAGGTGACTTGCGTTGGAAGTAGAGGCTTAGGGTTTGGATATTGGACATTGTGTTTTTAGTTTTAAAAACTTTGCATAAAATAGTTTAGCTGCCCCGACTTTTCTACTTTGCATAAAATAACTTGTTCAGACATTTGTTTTGAAAAAATTAGGATAAAATAACTTCTTCAAACATTTGTTTTGAAAAACTTACGATAAAATAAATTACCCTAGCTGAAATAACATCGGGGCACATGAGGCTTGAAATAAGAGGGTGAATTCACAAGTTTGGTTAAAAGTTTCTTACACCGAAATTTCCAGCAATAAACTTTGGTTAAAGCATAAAAGCTTACGGTCAACAAAGGATTTAATAGCTCGTCAACGATCGAGCGAACGCTATAGTCCCTGCGGTGCCATAGGCATGGACTAATAAAGGCTTTAGGAAAACATCTTTTTCCACGTAATTTGGACGCACAATTTGTTTCGCTAAGGAGAGGAGGTTTGGCAGTGAAGGACCCAATCTGGCAATATTTTATAAACGTTTTAAATGTTTTGAGGGTTTTTTGTGTCTTTTGATTTGTAAGATTATTATAGTAACAATTTTTTTTTAAAGTTGAATTGTACATATCAATTATGAAAATTGAGTCAAAAACCAATTCACTCTAGATAAATTTTTCATATATATATATATATATATATATTGACTAAATTGGTTGTTATTCTTTTCACTTGGACTCAATTTTCATAATTGATATGGGAGTTATCTTTAGTGTGATTTTTTTGACTTTTCGGTGTCGGAATCTGGTGGAAAAATTTGAGGTGTGTTAACACTCAGGTTGTCCCTAAGCTCCTGAAGGGATACGGCCGAGGTAACCACAAACCAATCTTTGGATTGCAGGTTCTAGCCCACCTGCAATCAGAGAGGGCTCTCTCTTAATGTTTTAGCTTTGTTGATGATGATTTTAGGCTAGTTATTGGGTTCAAGGGGTTTTGATTGTGTTTGGGTGGAAGGGGGATACTTTCAAGTAAAGAGGCAGTGCATAGTGTGACAAGTTTCAAACCATTGGGCATGGAGTCATGGATTAAGACTGCTGGTGTGTTTTCTTGGTCATAAGAGGAAAGAGGGGCAAGGTAGCTGTTCATGAAACAAAACTTTAGCTTTAATGGAGATGGATTGCAGGCTAAGGAATGAGAGGCAACAAAGAATCTCTCAATCAGGTTAGCAGAGGGAAGATGAACGAACTCTACCTAGGAGCAGCTAAGAATTCCCAGATAACAGTCTTTCATATGTGAAATAGGGCAAATATGAGCCATAAGGAATCCATATTTATGCATAAATCAAGAGGAAAACATTAAGAAGCCACAGAAACTGAGCATAGAGTGTAGGTAAGCAAATTCTAAACCAGACTTTTGTTCTGCAACTTAAGCATATGTGAAATTGAAAACAACAGAGGTAAGGAATATTTATTGATTCATAAAACAGTACAAGATTTCCCTCATTCATTCTTCAGAAACATTAACAACACATCAGACAGTCCATTCTCCAATCTCGTAAGCAGTCTTTGATTATAGAAAAATATCAGATACACAGTGCGAGTCTCTCTTGGAATGCATTAGCCAACTATCCAACCAATAACAACAACCCTCATTACATTGTTCAGGGCTGTATATATAAGGTAAATATCCAAAAATATTTATTACAGCCGACCTAAACAGGTCTGTGGGAAAGAGCTTTTTAAACCTAAACTTATGCTGAAATTAAATGCAAGTAAATATCTATCGAGCTGTGCCAGAGGCAGCTGGATCAAAATGAGTTAATATGGTGTCCTTGGTGGCTCGATGCAGTGCTTCTGCAATAACTATGCTTTGAGCTTTGGTCCACTGATCTTATGTGACTTTGATGTGCATTTACTATGATTTGAGAGCCTTTAAATGGCTTTTACTGTTTCTTTGACTTTGCTGGAGGGCTCTTTATTGTTTATCTGCTTCGAGCACTGAAAAAATATTCACTGATACACTTTTCCGCAACACTGATACTCTTTGGCATTAAATTGGACTTCATCTCCCCTGATACTCTTTAATACTTGAATTGGGACACTCTCTCTCTCTGTTGATATGCTAAAAGCTGCAAAATCATCCTTTTTCTGCCCTTTTGAGGCAAAAACAACTGTTGAACAAAAAAATTCCCCATTTTGGCCTATTTCCCGTAGCGATGCGCGATTATCGCTAAGCGCTAATCGCGCATCGAAAGCTGCCCCTGTTTTTCATTCCGGGCTTCCAAAGCATCGATTTTGCACTTGTGCGTTTTTTTTTTGGCGAGTGACGTCAACATGACGTCAGTGGTACAACAGATGACGTCAGCATGAAATCAGCAGGGGGACCCAGTACGGAGGTGACGTCAGCAGGATGACGTCAGCGGGGTGATGTGGCAGTATGGCAAGGTGATGACATGAACTTCCTCCTTCCACAAACCAGCTGTTGATTTTTCTGCAAGACTAGCTTCTGTTTGGAGAACATAATCATGATCAAACTGATCAAACTTAGGCAAATCATCAGTATAAACACACCATCAAACATACATGTCGGATCAATAGATCTCTCTTCTCCAAGATAATCTATAAAACAATCATTATCAGATCTATGACAACTGGGATAAGAAAGAGAATGTTTTGGATCAGCCACTTGTTTTTCTTCAATCGGTGAGCAATGGTCTTGAACATCATACTCATTCCTTGTGGTGATCTTTTGCATCATCTCTTCCATTGCACTTACTGAAATGTCGAGCTTTACCTCTAAAGATGTCGATTCCTCTGGATCTATGTTCTTCATCTCTTCTTCCTTCAACTTTTCCCTTCTGATCAAAAAATTAGCCTCTACATCTACTGCATTGTTTTGCATCTCTTCAAGTGTTGTAAGGTTCCTTTCTCTCAGCTGAAACTCCATTTTTTGATCAAAGACTTCCGGATAATGTAAGAGAGCTGAATCAGGAGGAGGTCTTATATTAACAGGCATCGAACAATAGACTTGGTTAAACCTGGCATAAAATCGTTGTACTGTCTCCCCTGGTGGTCTTTTTAGCTGGTTATACTCTTCTAGAATCAAGAAAGGGTTCTGTCTGACCACCCACTTGTCGAGGAAAACTTTGACAAATTGCTGGAAATCTGAGATGCTCGCATTAGGCATGGTTTTGAACCAACTCTTGAATTTTCCTTGCAAAGAAAGAGCAAAAAGCCTAATACTGACATCCTCTTCATAAACTTCAAAAAGGCCAAGAAAAGACTCAAAATTTAGTACATGTCTCTCAATAATGATGTTGTCACATTCACCATCAAATCTTGGTAGATATAGGTAATGATTTTTAGGGAAAGCATGGGATATAGGAGGTAAAATCAGAGGCTTGTATATATTTGGAATTTTACAAGGTATAGGAATATACAAAAGCTATAGAATTATTCTTGATCTTTGGAGGCTCATCAGTATGAAGACGGTCACCATAAGATTCGGAAGAAGGGTCTTGATCAAGTTCAAAAGCATGTGAATATTGTGTATTCGCAATCTTCAAAGGGAAGGAATCACATGCAGGTCTAGGATATTTTCTCAAATACAGTATACTTCATAAAGCCTTCTTGGCATTCTCAGGAAAAGAGAAGAAATAATTTATAACAAAGAACATAATGTCTTGGATGAAATTCCAACTTGAATACCTAATCTTTCCATATTTTCCTTTCATGTTTCTGTTGGTCGGTTTCATCCTCCAGTGGAGTCCTTGGATCTAATCTCAAAACTGATGAGTCACCAGGTGAATGATTTCAACCTTCTGGCATCTGATCGTTGCCCACCATCAACAATCAAAGCTAAACTTGATACATTTTGCTAAGGAACATAAAACTACATTCCCCAGTATGGTCGCCACTATATTATCACCTGGATTGAACCTCAGGCTGAAGGAAGGCAATGCCAAGGTAACCACAAACCATGCTTAACCAAGTAGTTATCCCTACTAGGCCAGGAGAGGGCTCTCTCCGTGAGGATCTCATCCAAGATGACAGGATCAGGAAAATGATATTAGGCTAGGTATACTAGCACAAGGTTTGATTTGATTTGAAGGGGTTCTGCTGGATCAAGAGGAGACGGGAAGTTTGGGCAAGGAAATTAGGTCAAAATTGCAGGGTGTTCAATGGGGCAAGGTAGGTATGAAGCTTAGCACTCTAGGGTTTGATGGGTGAGGTGATTCAAGACTGGTGAGTAGCTAGGAAGAGCATGTGATCATCATGGATCCTTCCTAAATTGTAGAAAACACAAACTGTGAATATTTTTCCAAAGCAGAGCATTAATGTTATGGATTTTGCCTATCAACTTGAAGACATCCACTTAGAAGCAATGAAATGATTAACGAAATACACAAAGCATTTAAGCATATGATCACAAGAGAGGAAACTGAACTAAACACCATACCACATGGATCCCAAAGAAATAACTGCAATTTCTAATTAATCTCCTCCTAAACTGATACAAAATTATGTCTTTTCAAAACCTAAGCATCCAACTGAGTCCAACTATTTACAATGAGAAAGAAGAAGAAGATAGAGACATTGTTTCAACCTCCTCCCATCCTCAGGGGTCAAATCCCTAAGATGAGGAGCTAATCTAACCAACACTGAACAAGAACCTGGAATCTAGGCATCCTAATAACTTCCCTCTAAAAGTGAGGAAACTGATTCATTTATGCTCAAAATTACTTTTAAACTAATGAATCTACCCTCCACTACTAATTATGCATCATATTTACAAGCCAAGTCATCATTTACATCAGTAAAACATCCTCCATGAGAGAAAATCCAAGATCATAGTCAAAAGACAGTGAAATGGCAATCCTGTGCAAAATTTGTCCTACGCGCAGTGCCACTTTCCGGTCCCTTTTGCAGGCCTTACCGGCATCCAAATGGAGCTCATGATAGCTAATTGAAAATATCTTCAAGTCTGTCTTCCAAAACATCTAGAATTTCTTCATTTGAAGCTCATTTCACCCCTCAAAAGTTGATTCTCCCAAGACTGCATCTGTGTGTCCAAAAAGTGGTAGAAAGGTCATTTTTGGGGTGTTTTTTTACCTTTTGGTAGACCAATTCTTCTCCAAAAGCTTAGAAAATGCATAGGGTGCATGTATTCATCGATCTGAATCCAAAAATGCAAGCCATTTTTCCATTGGGTGTCCCTAGGAAAAGCACAACGCTAGTGGTGCTACGCACAGAGCTAGAATTCCTATGTTAAAATTTCCAAAATTTGCCAAAGGCAAAAATTCCTCCAAACTTGATCAAAATTGGTGAGCAACACCATCATCAATCATCTTGATGAGCCAAGGAAGCTTCAGCAAGAAACCTAAGCCTATCCTCCTCCTTTTTGCCTTTGAGAGCCCATCTCAGCCTTGCTTTCATCTGCTTGACCCTTATATTGCAAATTTTGTTCTGGGTCCTGTAGTGGTAAGCCATGTGCCTGATGATCTGGTTGTCCCTATTGGCCCTTTGCAGTAGCTTTTCTAAGTGCAAATTGACTCTTTCAATCCAAATTTCTCTATCACCCTCAATTTCCTTCTCAATTGGAGTCAAAGTGACCTGTGCTTCTTCCTCTTGCCCCGCCGATTTACCCTTGTCACTTTGTCTTTTTGTCTTGAGAAGTTTCAGCTCCATGAGGACCTGCTTATCACTCAGCTACTTGTTCTCTTGTTCCAAATATGTGATGACATACTTGGCTCTCTCCAAATTATCCATCAATGCTTGGATTTGAGCCTCTTTCTCCTGTATGATGATGTTTTCTATTGTTGATTCATCCTGAGCCTCTAAGTCAATCGTCTCTATGCCATGATGAATATAATATTGTTCTGGCTCATCATGATCCATCAAATCAAGGTCTCTTTCCTCCTCATCATCAATATCTTCTACCTGCATCCTTTCTTTCCCTTTGTGCAGCTACTGCACCTGTTGCTGTTGTGTTGATGAAGAAGGAAAAGCCCCTTCCACACCCTTTGGAGCAAGCATTTTCCTATGAGTTGATGAAGAAGGCAAGTTCCCTTCCACACCAAGTGGAGCAAACACTTGCCTATCAGCTACAAACCATTTTCTTGTGCCCCTTTGGTATGTCTTGTAGGTCTCAGGCACCTCAATGGTTCTAGTTTCTTTGGCCTTCTCATCTTTCTTCACCCGAGCACTCCTAGAAGGTCCTCCTGATTCTTGAGACATTGGTGGAGGAATTTAAGAACCCCTGAAGATGTCATGAGCAATAAATGTCTCCCAGGAGATGTTGAGGAGATTAAGATGATGAAGCACAATCACCTTGATCAAGGAATAATGGTAGACACTACTCATCTGCTGAGGGAATGGCTTTTTCTATACAAAGTAGGCCATCTTCTCAATATTCCTGAACAAGAGATAAGGAAGGGTTAACATCCTCACCCTGGTAAAATGCATGAGAAGTCTGATGTGATAGGTATAAAATCTGGAAAATCTACCCTCACAAGTGAAATATTTCATGATGATTTCCATCATGGGGGCATACTTGTCTTCAAGGAACTTGAAAGGAAAAATCCTTTTTGATTCATTTTGTACCTAGGTTTGATGTAAGGCTCATAATAGTGTTCATCTAGGTCCTATCCCTTGTACCATTTCTCTCCCACAATTGGAATCCTGGTTGCATACACAATGATGGAGGGTGAAACTGTGAATGTCACCCCAGCAAGAGTCACCTTTTTGTCATGAATATTGGCAACAAAAATCCTAGTGAGCTCAAGATGGTGTTGAACTCTCTCCACCTGCTCACAGAACTCATAGTAGCCTAGATGCCTGAAGCAAGTGATAGCCAAATGAGAGGCTTGTGAATCTCTGAGGTTTGATGGCTCTTCCCTGATAATTCTGCCTCCCTTGTGTGGTTTTCTCTGATGCCTAGGTCTACCTATTGGATTGTCACTACCAGTGTTTTCCTCCTCCTCATAGTCTCTATCTCCTCTGTCCATCTTTGCAAATTTTGATGTTGTGCACTCCTAGAAAAGGGATGGAGGGGGTGAGTAAGAGTGATTAGGAATAAGGGAAGGGGAGGTGATCTTGTGAGGTATTTAGTGGGCTAGGTAAACATGAAAATGAGTGGGAGGGTATGAATCATGAAAATGAGGGAGAGGGGCTTGGGTTTTTGAGGTATTTCTTTTGGGATGAAGGACAAAGGGATGTAGAGTGTTATTGAGTGATGTGGGGGAGGGGTTTAGGGTTCTAATTTTAAGTGATGGGAGGAATAATAGGGGTTAGGGTTTTTAGGCATAACTAGGGTAGATTCTAGGGTTTTAAATTTACCATGGTAAAGTACCCTCAAATGCATTAATTGCAAACCAATGATGAAGTCAAGGAACAATACTTACTTGTTTGAGGGGAAGGAAGGCAAAATCTGATGTTTTTTGGGTGGCAGGAGGTCGTTTAGCCCTTTCTAGACCTATGCGTAGCACCTCCTACAGGCGCATAGCACCTTTCTCTATCCGCAGCGCCATTGATTTTTTCACTGGGAAAACTGGCCTACGCGTAGTGCTCTGTCACTACGCGCATCACTCTAGCCTCTATGTGCAGCGCCACCTCAATTTTTTCCTCCAACTTGAAGGTTTATTTTGACTAACTTCGCAGTGTCCAAATTAGGCATGGAATAGCTCGTTGGAAAGATCTTCCTATCTACTTTCCATAACATCTTGAATTTTTTAATTTAGAGCTCAATTTCCCTATAAAAAGCTCAATCTTCCACGACTGGTCAAAATGTTCAGAATGAGGCTGCCAAAATTCAAAGTGTTGTTGCAGTCAACTTTTGGAGGTCTTTTTCAACTCCAAATTGAGATCATGATATCTCATTGGAAAGATATTTGTGTCTAGTTATAATTTTACTCATCAAGCAAGTCTTTTGGACATTCCATCTAGGAGAAAATTTTCTTTTCCCAAGGTCATTTCAGAAGTGCATCAGCTCACCTGAGGCAAATGATGTTTTGGACATTTCTCCCAAACCATGAGACCTGTGTAAAAAATGAAGTAGGTTTTTCTTCTTTGGTCTATTATAGGGAACAACCTCTCTCAAATTTTTAAAATTCATATTTTCTTGGTCATAAACATAATTTGAATAAAAACTATCCTGATATGTGGAACAGGGGATTTGTAGAAATGAAGGGAAATGAAGGGGATGATGGGCTTCTAAATTCTTGAGAAAATTCTAGGTAGTAGAGAGGGATGTTAGGAAGTAGGGGAACATGGAATTTCAAGGATTGAGTGAGGGGAAGGGTCCAAAAGGAAAAACACAGGCCTAACCTAGAAAAGTGTCAAATTGTAGCAATAGGCTAGGGTTTGTGTGAAAATGATGAATTTTAGGGATATCAGAGACAGGAAGTGTTTAAGAAGGTATATCAAGTATAGGGGAAGGTGTATGAGCATCATGATACAAGTTTTGTTGATGATTTGACCATCCAAGAAAAATTACCTTCAAAACCCTAGGAGAGGGAAATGAGCCTTACCTAAGCACAATTGAAGCACAAACAAGGTGTAAAATGACCCAATTGGAACCTGAAATAATGATGACAACTCTTTGAATGATGGTACACTCAGCCAAATGGTGACATGGACCAATACTTGGAAAACTTTGGAAGGAGTGAAAACAATCCTAGACCTAATACCTAGTGACCAAATTTTACTTGAAGACTCATTGAAATGACAAAAATTTGACTTTGACACCCCAAGACCACTTTATAAGAGCATATTTGATCACTGGTGGAAGGATTCAAAGACTGACACTAACAGGGAGGATGCATGGAAACAACTCCTGACTCTAAATGAAGAAATTTGTGCCCCCTTGCAAAGGCTAATGCAGGGTAAAGGAAAAATTCTAATGGCTAAATACTGGAAACCTACCCCTCAAGGAAATATATGGAGAGAATGGCTTGGAAGACAAGACTAGCAACCCCTTCTAGAAAATCTTGATTGGGACACATTTGAAGGACTACTTCACGAGCGCCAGATCCTAGTGGATCAAGAAGATGATAAATTAAGGTGGGGAAAAAACTCAAGAGGTGTCTTTATACTCAAGGAAGCCTATGGATATTTTTCCAACCACAGACAATTGAAACAGAGTCCGCGGTGGATTTCTCTATGGGAAAAACAACAGTGGCTGAAAATTACGCTCTTTATCTAGTTGGTCCCCCATGGTAAAATCCTCACATGAGTAACCTTATAAAATGTGGGTTTTTAAGCCCATATCAATGTTGTCTTTGTAAGAACAAGGAGGGAGGAATCCATTAATCACCTCTTGCACTCCTATGTTTATGCTTTGGCTCTTTAATAGTGGGTGAAGGAGGTTCTCAAGACGTCAGACAGAAATAGAGCATCAATTAAAGCCACCCTAGATAACTAGAGACCTCATATTACTTCTCACCCTATTGTCAATAGTGGTTGGAACTTATTTCTAGGGGCCCTTTATTGGGTAATATGGAAAGAAAGGAATGTGAGAATTTTTAGAAATCTACATGGTACAGGGGAGATTCTTCTTACCAAAGTCAAGAAGATAATCTAAGAATCAGTCTCTCTTTCCAGTCTTCCTCCCATTCAAGCCCCTTCGCACACTTCATACCCTCACATCCTTCAGATCCTTGACCTAGAAAATATTCCCCCCCTTTGTAACCAAAATTTCCTCTTTTAGATTTAATATCCCTAATACCTGGTCCCCTCCATGCACCAATGTTATCAAGATCAATTACGATGGGCACCTCTAAGGGAAACCTAGGGTCTGCAGGCTTCAAAGGAGTCTTCAAAAATCACAAGGGTGAAATTCTCTATATCTACTATGGGAAATTGGGGATCAACACTAATAATGTAGTCGAGCTTCAAGCTATGGATCATGGGCTCTCAATCCCCAAGTCTAAGAAATTTGTTTTGCTAATTTTCGAATGGGACTCAACATTGTCCATCCTTGCTACCCGTAAGCTCCAACATAACAGTGCAGTCAACAAAGTGACTTCCAACTGGAGGCTTACAAATCCTCTCCAACACATTCAACAACACATCATCAACATAACTGGAATCCACTTCCAGGCGATGAAGTGAAAGGCCTGGAAAATCAGCTGGAAAACAAGGGAAAAATTGGTAGAAGCATGTTAACCACCCATGCATGGAATGAATTAACTAATGGTCATATACATCATGAGTGTGAAGATTTCCATTAAAAGGACAAAGACATTTATGGTCCTAATGAGCCTCCAAACCATCTTACCAACTCATAGATCATAGTTGATGGACTCGTACGAGATCTTTGAAGGTTATGCAATGAACTCCATCACTCACACCATGCACACTGATGCTCCTAATGAGCATATGATCTTTGGAATGACTATGAATTGCAATCGTCTCCCTTTACATCCTTCCACTAATCAGATGAATCATTCAATCCCCGGGGATGATCTAGACATACACGCAAGCCTCTCCTACATTGATGTCCTCATTACTCTCCTCAACCTTCTCAATCCCTGGAAGCTTTATGTTCCCCCCTCATCCAAATTTGTTGTCTTCAATTTCATTTTTCCCCTACATGGTTAGTTTCTTACTACTCTCTGTGTCCCAAGTCTTTTTACTCCCTCCTTCTAGTTATATCTCGCATGGATCGAACCCCTCACTCTAGTCGTGACCCCTTATCAAGTTGTAGAATGAGAGGTTGAAACATGGAACGATGGCACCAAGGCGACATGAAGCCTAGAACTAGGGTCGAGACTGTAGCCCATCAAGTTGCTCTTAATTTTCATAACACCATCCCTCCGAAGATTCAAGAGAACATGAACCATCTAGAGGAGCAAGCGATGGAAATCAAATGACATATCAGCATAGAGAAGGTGGATGAGCACTTTAAGTGGATTCTGAACCTGAGATTCACTAAATCCAGAGAAAATATTTTCAATTTCATAACTAAACTCACCTAGACTATGAAAACCATGATGGGTCTAGTTATTTAGGATAAACACACTTTGGAGAAGAAATTGGACTTGTTGGATGCAAAACTCATTGTCTTTGTTGAAATGTGCACCAAGGGAAATTTGTAACCAAGGAATTGCTGCACTATGAACTAGTCAAGTGTTTGGTAGGAAAGAAACAAGACGGGAATGACCACTCACCCCCCAACCCCGATAAGATAAAGCATAGTGGTTTTTCAACTGACTAGATGAAGAAATATGAAGCTCCAATAGGTGGGTTGCCAAAGGAAACCATCATTATTGGAGAGCATTAACCCAACTCAGCTAAGTTACATGTTTTGGAATTTTTGTCTCATTTTTTATCTTAGACCTATGGGCCTATCAATTGAAATATTTGGTTCAAGTTCTTAATAGTCAGTTGGATAGTGTTCTCTCAGGCAGCTCCTCCAAGGAGTGTTTTTCCTTCAAAGACTGGAACCTTTTGCAGATGGTCTCAGACAATATAAATTTTCAAAGGCTGAAATCTTTTGCATATGGTCAGGCTTCCTGTTAATCTAAACATGGATAATAGCTTTGTATGTTTTCTTGAATTCACAAACATAATATAAACTTTGTCTTACTTACAAACAAGTTATCAAACACTAGTTTGACAAATATTCGGCTACTGATGGAGACTTTGTTATTGGTGTTTTAGTATTGAAATGGGATAAAAGCCATGAGGATAAAGGTAAACTTACCAAATCTCAACATCTCTGGCTTAGGCCATTTCAAATTTCTATGAAATTAGGCCCTACAACATATATTTTGCAAACCTTAGAAGGAGAGGTTGAAAGCTTGTATGTGAACGACCGAGTTTTAAAGAAATATTTTTCTTAAATTGCTATGATTGGCTTTGTAAATATGTAAATGTCTTGTGTTTTAAATTATTTTTAATTCTTGGTATTTCTATTGCTTGAGTACAATATGTAAACATTATTTATTTTATTGGATTTTTGGCATTGTAACAAAGACTAGTTATATTTGAATGCTTTTCCCTGATTAACATAAAATATTTTGAGAGAAATTTTCAAAAGAAACTATGTACAACACGTTTAATAACTATGAAAATATACACTCTCTCATAAAATATTTTACTAGAAATAAAAATTATAAGAAATCTATGAATACCTTATATTACTATTTATTTATTTTTTGTAATTGATTTGTATTACCTCAAAATATTTGATTACATCAATCTCTCCATCGTTGATAAGCACAGTACACACTAATACATTCACTACCTCCCTAGTCTTACTACCTAAGCCATGCATCTCTTATATCTTAGGTAATGAACCCCATATTTATCATGGATCCCTCTGAGGATCCTTTTTTCATTTTTTCTTGTGGACATGTATCCACCCTTAGGAGTTGTCAAGAACAAATGAATATGGTACAAAGATTGTATTTTCTTAAGCCAAATTCAATTATGGGGGGTCTACATTTATAGTTGCTTCATTATCACTATCTAATTGATCTAATTCATGGAACTATTTGTTTCCTCTTCTTGACAAAACTAAAACCATAGTTGTGCCTCCTGCAGCTCCATTTGACAGGTGTACCCTAGCATCTAAAGGATGTGATGGCACTGCATGTGACTGAGTTGAAGCCAAAGGACTCCATTTATCTGTAGAAGTGTTTGGGTGTTGAGTGTTATCTGGCTATTTCACTGGATATTTCTTAGATTCCTTTTAAACTTTTGGGTCATTCAATCCTCGGTGTTCGTTCATGGAAGTCAAAGGAGGAGAATGCCCTTGACAAGAAGGGCAGACATTCTGCAAATGACCTAGTTTTTGACAAAGTATACAATGAAAATTCATATTTTTGTAATCTAAAGGCTGCATAAAAGTCATACCCTTCCGATGAAGAAGGATTTCATCTAGAAACGCACTAGTTAGGTTTAATTCAAATCATATGCGAGCAAATTTAATTATACCCTTCTCTAGCATGTATGTGTCTACCTTAATAAAACAATTGATAGAGAGGTTCCCGCATCAACTAAAATATCAGGATGAAGTAGATGAAGGGGAATATTTGGGAGCAACAAGTGTGGGAAAAGATGGCATAGAAAGAGGGTTAAAATAATTAAAATATGGCTTCATTCAAAGCCCATCTTGACTCCAAAACCAAGGACCTTCATCAAAATCCCTATCATGATCCTGTTGATTCTTAAATTTCACCAAAAACAAACATTTTAAGAAAAATAATAGATCTACATTCAGTTTCCAGGTTTGATGTACCAAATTATGAAGCGCAATTGTCGATGGTTAAACCCCATCAAATCAAAAAATAACAAAATGCAACCCAAAATCCATATTAGATTCATAGGAGATAAGGTGATCTACTTTAACAGTTGGGATATCGTTTGCTTGATCCACAAAGAAAACAAGCCTTGAGAGATATTTATGTGTCAGAGGATTGGACCTTGTCTTGAGGACATCCTTAAAGGTCTTGGATTTAGAAGCAGAAGGTGCCCACTCGCTTATGTCACCACCATTTAAACTTGAAATGAGAGAGATTGAAGCATCCTTGGTAATGACATAACCACTAAATAAATTCCCCTCCAGAAGTTGTCATCCTTCGTGAAGAAGCCGGATAAAACTAATAGGGATTCTCGTATATTATTGAAGTATGTCAGCAAGCATAGATACCAGATATGTTGTTTTCACCTTGATGCAAAGAGGTATGCCAAATAAAGACCTAACAAAGACTGGAAATTGCAAGAGATTTGGAGCGATGATTTCATCTTGGGATATCTCAGGAGATAAATCCCTTAGAAATGATTTCCCCTATTTTACCTATTCTTGAGGTAGATTTTGTTTTTGCATACCCTCCTCTGAATGTTGGATTCATGGGCCTAGAACAAGATTCAATGCCATGTTCAAAACCTTAGAATTTTCAGATCTATGATCAAAATTTGTGCCATCTTTGTCATAGTCCTTCACCCTTGGCGCAATGACCTTGGAATCCAAAGGGGTGTTGTTGCAAGAGCTAAAATATTGATTCCTTGACCTAATGTATTGAATACCCCCTAATCATGGTGTTTCATCCATCATTCCAATTGATCACGTGTTCAAAGATTTTTCCTTAGCAGCCATAATCCCACCTCGGATCTTTTTGAAGTGTGCATGAGTAACCGGAAGGCTCTAGAGAGCACCCAAAGGTTCACAAACATTGTAGAAGAGATGCATAACTCATATGATTTCTTCAACCCTAGGATTTCCCCACAAAAAATATGATGTCCTTGAGTTGTTTATGCTAAATATTTGATATTACTATCATATAAAAGTTGTTGCTAGTCTAGAAAATAGTAATCTTATATCTTCTAGAGCTCAATTCACCTATTCTGAAAAAAAATAAAAAGAAAAAAGAGTAAAAAGAATTGATAATTAATGATTTATTATTCTTATTATGGAAAAAAAATAATAAATAAATAAATAAAAATAAAAATCTTATCAAAGTAACTCTTAGATCACCCTACTTCTTGTATATCCAAAATTGCAAAATCAATTCAAAGTAACTCTTAGATCACCCTACTTCTTGTATATCCAAAATTGCAAAATCAATACAATTATATAAATCAAAAGGATTTCAAAATGAACAAGAATTTGAAAGAATTTACATAAAATTTGGGAAGTATAAGGAAACTAATCAAGGCTATGGATTCTCATTGGAGGTGGGTCAGTTCTTATATGATTCTAAGGCACTTTCGTCAAGGCTATGGATGCTTGTTGACAGAAAAGCAATGTTGAGTTAAAGAGAGATGAGGAACAAATGTCTGCAATTTGTCTTGTGATATTAAGGTTTGGACTTAACACTTCAAATTCAAAATCAGTTATTATTATTAAGAATAAGTAATAAAGAAATGGATTCCATCTTTTAGCCCTTGAGAAAATCTTAGATAAAGTATAAGTACTCATAAATATCATGCATTTCATTTGATGCTTATAATTATTTTAAGACCATAACTAAGAATTTATTTTAATTAGCATTATTTTTTCAAAGATAACTGGTTCTTACTAATGTGTCATCATCTGTTTTCATGTATGCAACAACCCCATTTGCTTCAAAATAAATGGGGGCCCTACTTAATTTTTTTTATTTTCACCTACTTATCTGTCTTATGAAAGTGTTAAAAGTCTTATTTCTTTTCATTTTTTTTGAAATTACCCATTTTCTTTGATTTTATGAAGATTTTGTGGTTAAATTTGAGGTTGATATTCATATATTTACCCCGCCGACATCTCCCCTATCCATCCAAGCGATACTTACTTCCCCGGATGCCCAATAGGGGCATTACCTTTTGAACAATTCATAAATGCGATGGACCCAACACCAAATTTCATTTTAGTAAATTTCATTTGAGGTCCTCTATTTACGTCGTAAGGCGTTTCCCTCTGAAATCAACTTCCCTCATTACCTACCTGTCCTTTTGTGCACCATATGATTAGATGTTAGACGATTAAACAAATTTCAGGCGTTAGATCAATGGCAAGGAGAAGAGACATGGGCGGAATGGAAACGGGACAGGCATTTTATGTTATGGCATTCGCGTCGTGGAGTTCGTTCCACATGGGATTCGCTGGCAACATGGATATAGAACCCAGAAGATGTCGGACAATAGACGGTAAGAAATGGCATTGCTCACTCAACGATTAGAGCCTGCAAACTCATCTATGTTATCAGTGATAAACGTTGGAGTTCGGCATTTGACTAATTCGGGAAAAAAGAGGCCGAATTATCGTTACAGAGAGTCGAGGAACAGCCAAAGTGGTTGCAGGGTCAGCGTAGCAGGCAAGTCAAATATTGGATGTGAGGCAAGTGTCTCGATTGTTGAGAATATAATGTCTTTGTGTGTTCAATGTGGATTTGGGGATGGAGCATGCAAAATTAGGGTTTCCCTCATCCATGACCTTGCCCTGCCATGGAGTATTGGCATCAGCTTTTGGTATCAGAGTGTGGATTATAGATATGTGAGGAATGATTTCTTGTAAATCTATGTGTATTTTTTACTTGTTGAAAAGCAGCAAGTTGTTGTGCGGCATAGTTGAAATCGGCTGAGAATTTTCTGTACTACCCATTGGAAATTGCGGCCATTGAATGTTGTTGGAGGAACATATTGCTATTGGAGGAGACATTGTTTACTGTCAATAGAACAAAGTTTCTGTGGAATGGATGGCAGGAATCAATCTACATTAAATTCACTAGTAGAGAATGGGGATCTGGTTCGAAGCTGGCAAAGGATAATCTCACAAATTTCATTGACCAGAACTTAAAACAGAGACATTGATTCAACAATATATCTTCACAGTTTTTGACAGAGGTATGTTCGGTGTTCTTGTGTTATCTAATATTAAGGTTGTTTTCAGATATTAGGCTTTCACCTTAGGCTTTCAGAGATTAGGCCTTCACCTGTGTAAGGGGCATTTAGGAACATGAAAAGAACTAAAAGAATTTTTCTCTGTTGTTTTAATTTTCAGTTGCAGATATGCCATCTCTTCATGGATTTTGTGATTGATGGTATTAGGTTATAGATAGTTTGTGTGCTATGGTGGGTATATGTTTTCACAGTCGCATTCTCCTCTGTAGATTGTTGGATGAATTTGTTATTGCATATGTTACGGATTGAATCTTCTTGTTTGGGCTTTTGGACGAGTTTTAAATATTTATCTGATGTGTAATGAGTTTTGAACCCTAACACCCAACTTAATATAATACAGTAACCTATTTTAGCATGGCCCCCAACTCAACATTAACACAATACAGTAATTCATTTTAACATGGATCCCCAACTCCGTATTAGTAGGGGTAACGTCGGGGTTCCAAGTTTGCATCAACATGATACAGTAACCCACTATAAAATGGGAAGGGCTGGAACTTTGATCACTTGCCTTCATCTATATATGGCTTAAGCTGAATCATATATTATTTGTTGTATGTTAAGCACATAACATGTTCTCACCCCAGTTTGGGCATAAGAAAAGACAATTTTAAACCCTCTAGATATGAGCAGCCCTTGAAGTTTGGCAGGCTCAAGATCTTAAATATATTAGGGTCCCAACTAGATAGATATGGGAGATTGTGTAATTTGTTCCCTTATAAAATATTTTTAGAAAATGTAAACGTGATACCTTTCATTTTTAGTTGTAAAATTTGTAGATTCTTGATATTTAGTTATGTGAGACATGATTATACACAGCTTACAATAGATATTGATGTCAGACGAAAAGTAGTTGTGTTTTCTCCCCATGCAAATTAGTTGCGTTTTCTCCCATGAAT